>JAVJIF010009351.1:0-116784 GCA_038442645.1 Agave tequilana | reverse complement strand
TCTTGTGAACGGCTGCGATTGCTGATCATGACTTTCAGCCTCCTTGCCCAAACAATATCGTGGATGCTTCTCGGCAGTGTGGAAGGCATTGGACATCCCCAAGTCACAGGTGGGGGACTACGACATCACTTTGGCTGATGCATGAGCAATTAAGCTATAATGGCGAAACAGAAATATTTGAGCTTTGTAGTGTAATATGTTGCAGTTCGAACAGCAAAATGGGCTTATGAAAAGAGTTTGAAATTTGATGTAAGCAGAAGCAAGAATATTTGAATGAAGTTAATTTATCTACATCAAAGGTATATAGTTCCCATCTAAATTCATCACTATCTGAAGAAAAATAGAAAAAATGCTCTCAACAATAACATCGTTCCAAAATAATGTTGTTTGGATAAACAGTGTCCAAAATCCAAAAGAGCATACTGAACAATAAAAGAACTCGCCATTGGCAAAATTATAAGTCATCAACAAAGTCTGCCACAATCATTTCTAAATTGTGGCCATTTAGTTTACTAGTACTCCTGACAGTATCATATTTCAAAAACTGCAGAACTGCAAACACTAACATACACCAAATGAAAACATCGAACCAAATGAAATCGAGCAAAGCAACAGATGTGTAAATGCATTTGCAACAAAAAAAATTGTTACTCGTCCATCTGTGCATTCTCCGCTTGCGATTGAGAAACTGTGACTCTGATCTTTGGGAGAGTGAGCGACTGGTCTTCTTTGAGCGCAATTGGTGCCTTGACCAGGTGGATGCTCTGCTCCATTCTTTCGCGGCTTCTGTTTGCTCTTTCTGCTTCTTCCCCTTCATCCTGTGGTCATTCCCCAAAATAATAAATTGAAGTGAAAAAGGAGGGAGTTCAAGTTTACATGAAAGTAGGAAAGTTTGAGCACGTAGATCTGTTTGACAGAAAGAAACAGCGGCATTGAAGTGGAAGCAGTGGACGAAACAAACCTCATTTCGTGGTGCTTTGCCTCCCTGCGTACTCTAACCTTGTCAATCTTCTTTATGCCTTGAGCGTGTTCTCAGCAAGATTTCTATCATATCTCTCTGGCCTATTTCTCTTCCTCTCAAACTCAAAGGTTGAATCCTTAAGGAGAATAGCAATCAGAGAGTGGCTTTTGAAAATTTTAAAAGAACAGAAGAGGCAAATTCATGGGGAGGAATTAAGAATATGCTAGTGATATTTCTCCTACCTGTGTCATATCCTTCCATGCAGTCGCCTGTATGCCTTTGTCCACTTCACTTTGCGAGGATTCTCTTCATTTTGAAGTTCTTGTGGCATTTTGACCTGCAGAACCTGAAAATCTGCAGCAGAATTGGTTGTCAAAAAACAAGAATTTTCAATCAAGAGAGCATGCAATTGGATAGCAAAATATAATGTGCACACATCCATCACTGCATATACAACAAATAAAATGGTGAATATAATCACATCGTGACAAGGAAACAGAGAGCAGTAGAGGTGATAATGGCTCAAGAAAACTTTTTAAAGGACCCTATGATGAGCTCATCTCCCTGGATAAGGTATTCTTGTTTGCATATCATATGCACATACAACATTAAGAACTGCAACACCAACAACTAAAACTCAGAAAATTATGGATCTTTGTGCATGTTAGATCCTATCTAAGAGGCATGAACAGACACGGTCACAGAACACGACAATTTCTTAAAAAGTAGGACACGCGAACACGACAAGATGACACTAGAATATGCATGTAAATAATAATAGTGCATCAATATACAAACAAAGTCATGTCTTTGCAATCAAAAAATCATACATATAGTTCAATGTGTCTAACTTGTTACATTGAATATATTTAAACTTATCATAATTTTATACAAGTTAATATTTTGATGGTATTTTTAGTTTCACAAAAATGTAGTATCAATGTAACTTAGAACATGGATCGCTTTAGTACACGGTATGAGAACGGGAAGGAAAAAACATGCGCAGCCCAGAACACGGCATGGTGGGGGTAGTATTCTTAGGATTGCTCCATTCATCCTACAAATACTAACGATTAGAAATTTTTATGTAAAATCTTTAAACCACTAGGAATAAATGATAAAATTTAGAGGACATTATAAATATGATGTGACCCCAACTTCTTGAAAAAAGGGGGTACTAGATGGATTTGAGTTATGGAGATGACTCCTATAAGAAACACTACCAGCATTAATGGCCACTCCTAAAGAAATCACAACATACCATCTAAACTAATGGAATGCCTAACAAATAATTTTAATATGTATTCCAATTAGATACATGTCTTATGCTTGTAGGAAATGAACTTGTTACATTGCATTTGGGAAATGTATGAGAAACCTGCATTTTCATTCAAGTATCTCTCGAAGGGAAACCTCGAACGTAATGGCAATCATTTTATAGAAGAAACTTTGGAAGAACTTTGAAGATGATTCACTTGTACGTCTCAAATTAATTTCCAAACTCAAGATTTTCCAACAATAGTTATCAATTGAAAATATGTGTGTGTGTGTGGTGTGTGTGTGTGTGTGTGTGTGTGAGAGAGAGAGAGAGAGAGAGAGAGAGAGAGTATAGAGAGAAATCTGTTTACAAGTACTTGTATAAAAATACAATATTTAGATATTTATGTAATTAGATTATACACGTCATAGGTGAAGTTAATAATGTGTAATTGTCTATAAACAAGATTATGTTTATACATGATTATTTACATGCTCACGATCATATAATTAATATTGTCTCTACAAATCACAATATATACTTCCAACAAACATATGTTCAATGCATGTTCTATCTTTATATATGCAAATTCAAATGGTGAGTTTTCTTATGACACTTCTAATATCTTGACAGCAGATAGTCAATTTTATTTTTAATTTTTTAAAACTTTGTTCCCATGTAGAGGGTGGACTTTATTAGTATGATACGGTTATATGCTTGCAATATATATCAACTTACAAATTGTTATCTATTTATTCCCAGTTTTTTCAACTGATAAATTAAAATGTATTCAAACAAAATTATTTTCTTAAAATGTATTTATAAACTTTCCCATTTGTATTCTAAGAAATTCATTTAGTTTCTTTCATGATGTATTCACATACTCAAGTTTCTTGAAGATTTTCCATCGGCACATAGCATAGTTTCTTATTTACGCAAGTGTCCCACAGATTCTCATACCACATCCCAACAGTATCTCACAGGTCTCCTACAATTTCTTAGGAGTTTCATTTGTTTTCTTTCTCACACCAATAATATCCCGGTGGTATTCTTTGAGCTTATAGAAGTCTCATAGGAGTGTCATCATTACTTTATAAGTTACTTTCAAGTACCCCCACAGGCTCCCCATTCACTATTTTAATATGTGACTAAAAGCGGGCTGCTTATCGCATCCAATCATGGTCAGAGTTCGAAGTATCGGCCAACTGCCGAACTGACTCGGAAGCCCGAGTCGACCGATGGGCACCGAGTTGACCGAGTCGAGTCCGAGTCGGACCCGATCCGGGTCGACTCGGGGCCCGTGATCCTTCGTTTAAAGGGGCTGAGGGGGAGAGAGAGAGAGATCAGATCTGATCTCTCTCTCTCACGCTGCCCCTTCCCTCTCGCGTCCCCCCGCGTCGCCCTCGCCCTTGCCGTCGCCTTCGCAGGTAATTCTCCCTCTCTCCCTCTCTCCCTCTCTCTCTCTCCCCCTCTCTGTCTCCGTCTCTCTCTCCCGCTGTGTCTCTCTCTGTCGGACTCTCTCCCTCTCCCTCTCAGTCTCTCTCTCTCCCCCGCTCCCTCTCTCTGTGCCTCTCCCCTCTCTGTCTCCGTCTCTCTCTCCCGCTGTCGGACTCTCCCTCTCCCTCTCCCTCTCAGTCTCTCTCTCCCCCCTCCCTCTCTCTGTGCCTCTCTCTCCCTCTCTGTCTCCGCCTCTCTCTCCCGCTGTGTCTCTCTCTCTCTGTCGGACTCTCTCCCTCTCCCTCTCAGTCTCTCTCTCCCCCCTCTCCCTCTGTCTCCGTCTCTCTCTCCTCCTCTGTGTCTCCCTCTCTCTCCTCTTTGTCTCCGTCTCTCTCTCCCTCTCCCTCTCCCTCTCTCTGTCTCCGTCTCTCTCTCTGTCGTCTCTCTCTCTGTCGGACTCTCTCTCCCTCTCTCCCTCTCAGTCTCTCCCTCTCCCTCTCTCTGTCTCTCTCTCCCCCTCTCTGTCTCCGTCTCTCTGTCGGACTCTCCCTCTCCCTCTCAGTCTCTCTTCCCCTTCCCCCTCTCTCTGTGTCTCTCTCTCCGTCTCTCTCTCCTCCTCTGTGTCTCCCTCTCTCTCCTCTGTCTCCGTCTCTCTCCCTCTCTCTCCCCCTCAGTTTAATTTATTGAGTCTAATGTAATTTAATTTAGTTTAGTTTAGTTAAACTTAATTTAAGTCAATTTAATTAATAAAATTTTGTAATTATAATTAAGTTAGGTAATTTAATAATTTTATTGAAGTTAGGTAATTAAGTTAGTGTAGGTTAATCTAGTATAAACTAGTTTAGTTTAATTTAATTTAGTTTCATTTAATTGAGTTTAATTTAATTTAAATTAGTTAGTTAACTTAATTTAGGTTAAGTTAATTAATAAAGTTTTGTAATTAAATTAGGTTATTTAATAATTTTATTGAAGTTAGGTAATTAAGTTAGTGTTGCTTAATCTAGTATAAACTAGTTTAGTTTAATTTAATTTAGTTTTATTTAATTGAGTTTAATTTAATGTTGTTTTAATTTAGTTAATTTTAATTTTAATTTTAATTTAATTTAACAGATAATTTTTTTAAATTTCAGTATGGCTCTAAAGCAACACGATATTGGATGGGAACATGGTACCCTGTTGGTGGAAGTAGAAAACTTGTGAAGTGTAATTATTGTGGGAAACAAGTCCATAGTAGTATCACTAGATTGAAGCAGCATATAGCACATGTACCCAGTCAGGTGGAAGGATGCTTGCGAGTATCAAAAGAGGTATCTCAAATAATAAGACATCTTTCTGAAGGTAGCAAAGAAAGAGCGGCCATAAAATCCAAAAAAGAGCGACTTATGAGATCTTTAAGTGAGGAAGATTTTTATGATGTGACCGAAAAAGATTCTGATAATGAAATTGAAGAAGGTGGTTTAGAAGGAGTTGAAAGAAGACAACTAAAACAAGCTATGAAAGAAAGTCGTGAAATGGCTTGGAGATCGACAGAAGGAGTTGATATTGGTGGCGTAGTAGTTCGCAGCCTTCAGGATCAGGGAGTAACCGTGGATTGCGTCGGAGTATAACTATGAGAGAAGCTGAAATTTCAGCTCGTGGTATTGATCCTTACATGTTCCCAACAAAACAGAAATCAATCAAAAGCATGTTCTCAACTGAGAATATTAAAAGGTTGGGAAATCCATGGCGAAATTCTTTCACTACAATGCAATACCATTCAATGCAGCTGATAGTGATAGTGGTCCTTACTACCAAGCCATGATTAATACTATTGCAGAGGCAGGCCCAGGTGTAAGGCCCTACAGGGTACCAGATTGGCAATCTATATTTAGAGGAGGAAATGAAAGAAATTAAAGTATATATTGCTTCAATAAAAACAAAATGGCCGCAGTATGGTTGCACGATCATGTGTGATGGATGAATTTCTCATAATAGAAAGCCTATTGTTAATTTCATGATTTATTATGATAAAAGTATGATCTATCATACTTCTGTTGATACTACTAATATCTCGAAGACTGCTGATTATATATTCTCGCTAATGGATAAAGTTGTTGATGAAGTTGGTGAAGAAAATATCGTGCAGGTGTAACAAATAATGAGGCAAGTTTTCAAAGCAGCTGGTCACATGTTGATGGAGAAGAGAAAACATTTGTTTTGGTCTCCCTGTGCAGCACATTGCATTGATTTGATGCTTGAAGATATTGGCTCTTTGAAATCAGTCAAGGAGACATTAGATGATGCTAAGATGATCACATCATTCATTTACAATAGCCTCAAAGTAGTTAATTTAATGAAGCTATTTACCAAAAATAGAGATTTGTTGAGACCAGGTATAACACGGTTTGCCACCGAGTTTATTTCTATTGAAAGCCTTATTCGCTATGAGCAAGATTTGAAAAGAATATGTACGACTACAGAATGGCATGAATTCAATAAGGAAAGGAGTAGAAGAAGTGTGCGAGATAAGGTTTCTAATCTCATTCTGACTGACCGGTTTTGGAAGAAGGCAAGAGAGATCCAAAACATTATGGATCCTCTTGTTAGAGTCTTGAAGATAGTGGACCAGAACAAGAAACCTACACTATCTATTATATATGAAGCTATAGATAGAGCAAAATTGGCTATAAAGGCATCAAATAAGAACTGGAAGAAGTACCGGGATATCATTGATAGAAGATGGGAGGGACAATTGCATAGACCAGTGTTTTAAAAAACCCGTTTTATAACCCGTTATAACTCGTTATATAACATAACACTGACCAATCGTTATGTAACAGGTCTAAGAAACGCAATGTTTGATAACTATGGTTATTTTGCTCGTAACTTACGTTACGTTACGTTATTAATGTAACGCACCAAAACCTACGTTACAGTGCAAGTCCACTTTTTATAACCTCATATTCTCTCGGTCTAGGGCAAAAAAAAAGTCCCCCAAATTCGCTCGCTCGCTCGTCCTCTCTGCAACCTTATCGTCATGTCCTCATCGGCGCCGAGAAGAAGACATACCTTCGATCGACAGTAAAAGAAAAAGACCTACATCTGATGGATACCGTCGTAGTGGTTCTTGCTAGCATCGTCTCCAAGCGGTGATTCTCCATCTCCCTAGCACAGATAAGCTCTATCTCCCTTTATCTCTATTCTCTCTTTCTTCAATCTCCCCCGGATCTCTCTCCCCCCGATCTCTCTGCTTTCTCACCCCGATCACCCTCTCTGAGATCGGGAGCAGAGAGATCGGGAGGGGGAGAGAAAGCAGAGAGAGATCGGGAAGGGGGAGAGAAAGCAGAGAGAAGATCGAGGATAAAATATCGGAGAGAGTGAAGGACACGGGGGTATAATTGAATAGCAGATTGTAAATTGAATTATGAATTATAATGAATAACATAACTAAAAATTATGAATTATGATTTAATCATAAATGTTGTAGATTGAATTATGAGTCTGTGTAGATTGAATAGCATGGCTAAAAATTATGAAATATAATGAAATATGCGAATCATACTGTTATTTGTGTAGATGAAATTATGAATTATAACTTGTGAATATGAAAAATTATTTTGATACTTGCTAAAAATTGTTGCGAGACTTGCCAAATTTGTTATATATTATTTTGATATTTTTTTTAGAATTTTTTAAAATTATTTTCCTATTTATAAAAAATCTTAAATATAATATATATATTTATTTTTATTAATTAAATATTAACCTATGTTATGCGTTATGTTATAACCTATGTTAACATAACAGAAGAAGAACGTTATCACTACGTTATCGTTATTTTAAACATTGGCATAGACACTTGCATGCTGCTGGTAATTCATTTGCCTAGAAATCATATTTGTTGACTAGAAATTGAAACTGTCATATCATAACAATCATGTGCTTACATTATTGCAGCATATTTTTTAAATCCAGCACTCCAATATTCAAAAAACTTTTCTACACATCAGAAGTGAGAAATGGATTAAAGGAGGTCATTAAAAGATTGGAGTCAGATTTGAATAAACAAGCAAGAGCTATTAATGAGGTAATAATAATTTATTTATTTCATCGATATAATGTTATGCAAATATTAACACTTGTGATGTGTATTCTTATAGATATAAAATTATTTGTGGATGGAGTTGGAGATTTGGAAGCTCACTGACTAGAAGAGCAGTGCAACAATCTCTTCCAGCTGATTGGTGGATTAATTATGGCGAAGAAGCTCCCAATCTGCAGAAATTGCCATCAAAGTTTAAGCCAAACATGTTCTTCATCGGGTTGTGAAAGAAATTGGAGCACGTGGTCGCTGATTCATAAAAATTGCGCAAACCGGTTGGCAATGAAAAAGTTGCTTAAACTAGTATTTGTGCATTATAATATGCGGTTGCAAGTAAGAAACTTGATATGCAAAAGCGACACGGATGATTATTACAACCCAATTGATCTGAACAATATTTTCAATGATGATATTTTGGATGAGTGGATTCGTGAGAGGAGAACAGCCGATGTTACCACCAGATGACTTAGGTTGGTTGGATGAAAGTATTCGTCGTAGTGACGAAAGTGGCGGTGATGGCGGTAATGATGGTGATGGCGGTGATGGTGGCGGCGGTGGTGGAACTGGTGGTGGTGATGGTGATGGTGGTAATGATGAAGAGACTCATGGTGTTGGTGGAAGCCAACGAGGTGGTGCTTTAACATGGGATTCAAAATATTATGCCACACAAGATACAGATCATGGAGGCCGGGTGGAAATTTTGCAACAGCGTAGGCATTTAGATCGGTTGGTCGATTTCAGTTCTAGTGATGATTATTCGAGTGGACATGATAACTACTCACATGGTCATCATAGTCTTGAAGGTCATTTACAGGGGTTGGGTTTGATATCTGGCCAATATTCTGGCACTGATTATTCTAGCACTGATGAATATTCTACTAGCAGCGCTGAATATCGAGGTTTTGTGTATTATCACCATGGAGCTGATATTGCACAACCCCTACCGCCATATTACTCTGATAGTGGATCCTCTAGCCAATCATCTCAGCCTACAGGATCTCATCCACAAACATATTATTATCCTTATGAAAACTATATGCCTGGTTTCTATACTTATCGCGGGGATGATGATAATGATGATTTTGTGCCTCCTCGTAATTCAATGTGGAAATGACTATATTAGCATGTCCTTATGAATTATTTTGTGCAATTTACTATATTATGCATGTATTTTGATATTTTTTTACCGACGACGCTTGTATTTATGCTTTCACGTTATGTTTGAGTGCTAGGTGATATGTTTTGAATATGTGATACATGAATTTTGATATCTACATTTGTTTATGATTTGTCATGAATTTTTCATAATTTTTTGGCGTTCTATGTAGCATTTTGCGCGTATCGTCCGAGTCCAATCCGAGTCGCCGAGACCGATCCGTCTCGGTGCCGGCCGAGTCGGCGGCCGAAATCCGAGACTTTGAACCATGATCATGGTAGCCATGGCACTTGTACAGCCATAGATCATAAATATGATATGGACATGAAATCCTGAAAACATAAGGGACACAGACTCACAATAAACTAATAAAAACATCAAAATTAAATGAAAACAAAAAAAGGGAAAGAAAGCTTTTTGTTCTGGCCACAGACCTACTGCAAATGGAATTCATTAGCCCAACTGTGCCCAATCTACTGGGATCCAAATAAACCAACAATTAGGCTAGTTGTGTGAGTCAGAATGGAGCCAAAAGTGTTAAGCCATCATTTTAAAATATACAAATTAATTTCCATATATGCACCCTGCATCAGTTGTAGGTTTAACACTAAGTGATATCTATTATATTAATACATAAAAAATATAAAGAATTCCATACAGGTCACAGCTTCACAAGTTGGTCATAATTGTCCCTAGTTATAACCAATCATAAACCCTGCAAACAGGTTTCTAGTTTTAACACTAAAGGTGGTAGTAAAAGTTCAACCGACATCCACAACAAACGCTAAGGTAACAGCAGTGCATATAGACATCAAAGAGCATGTTCCAAAATTGACACTGATGCTCTGTTCTAGACACAGCAGGATGCTCTAACTTTAACATAAGGATATGACCTAACATTGAAACGCTTAACCCTGAATCCTGGTATTAAATTTAACTTTGTATCATTCCTCTATGACTGAAAGCCGTGTTTATAGTGATTTCAGCAATTGATATTCAATGTGGGATTCTTCAACAATTGATACGCTAACTGAAGAACAAAAGATTGAATTACAATTGAAGGTTATTCAAATTCAAAGCTTGTATTTATGTGCACATGTTATTTGAATTTCTTTTGTTCGTGAAGTTAAATGACAGCATTGCTTGTTCAGCAGATTGACAGGACTATTTAACGATTAAATTAAAAAGTTACTTGGCCATAACTTGATAATTAAATTTTATCTCAACTAGTTTTCTCTGAAATGGAGCATTCTATTACTAATTGAATATAAGAGGACAAATGTTACAGTAAAAGAAGCAACTAATTTAGTTTCTCTTAACAATCTATAAACCAAAGATTATTTACTATGACAAATTAACAGGAGTCGTATAAGACCCACCAAGAACATAATGGTAGCGGATAGGATCGTAGTTGTACAGAAGCAAGGAGGATGAAGGATAGGCATAAACAAACATAATTGAATCAGTTCGAAGGAATATGATAGACGTAATTAACAGCAGAAATAGCCCGCAACAAAACTGAATGACAAAAGGATCCATGTAAAACCTTAAAGTTGATATGTTCTAATTAGTTGTTGGCTTTGCACCTTGTTTGAGCATAACCAGAAAAGGGAAGTGACGGCGTGATGGAAGGAACTTTCGGCAATAATTTTAGATCCAGTAAACAGCAATTTGAGTTCCAAATTCACATTTCAAAGGTGTTAATTTGTAGTAAGTGTTTGAATTAGTTAGAAACTACTTTAAGATAGTTCAAGGAAATCCGGTAACCATGATTTAGAATCTTGATATCAATATCAGCATCGGTATCAGCTTGTTGTTTTTTGTATCCATATAGCTAATATCAGGCATCAATATTGACAATATCAATCATATCGACAATATCAATTCTAATATCGGCCAATATTATAAGGTTAATATCGTATCGGGTACCTCAAAATCTGATATGATATTGCATATCTGAATCGGTCGATATTTGAAACCATGGCGGTAACAAAGAGTTGGGGGAGATGATTGAAACCAAGAGAAACATTGAGAGAGGAAAGTTTCTGTGCAGTTACTTTCATGTGGACAATGATTGCATGAAAACTACACATTAGCATTTTTTTTAAAGAATATGTTAGTTACTTTAATTTGATTATATTGACTATCAAGATGGAAGAGCCGATTACAGGCTCAAAAACTAGAATAAGAAATCACAAAATTGATGAGAATTGAGAAGTCAGGTTTTCTTAAAAACTGGATATGTGCTTATACTTTCCCTTTCTGCTTACTCTATCTTCTTTTTACTGCCACTGTTTCTCCTTTCAGAGTTCCGGACAGCAAGAAAATTTCATTTACATGCTAATTTATCCACCCTAAACAGACCCCACTCACTTATTTTGATGCTCTCTAGTTTCTGTGATGTAACCCTTGATCTACATCAGCAACACCGCCTGGCTGCCCTTCTGACGATCAAGGTTCTAGCAAGAGCAACTTGCTTATCAGTGTCTTTGCCAAAATTGTGGCACCAAGTCATATAAGTTGACATCAAATGACAAAAACTTTGTCAACTCTTGCGAAGCTTTAACAACTTTCAGCTGTGTTTCACCGCGGATCCAATTTTGATGGGGAAAATGGTGATGATGATGATAGGAGCATGTTACTACTGTCTTTAAAATCAGCTAGTACTGTATAAACATTTAAAAGCACTAAATATGTAATTTGCATACTTAAGTAGGCTAGTCTTAATCTCTACCGATAAACACTAGCAAGTGAGAAGCAGTTTTCATCAAAGAATGACACTTTTCATCATCAAATTAAAAGTATTCCCTTTTATAGCCACCGAGACAAAATTATACCAAAATACAAATAAACTAAACACGAACTATTTGTTCTACAAACAATTACACAAAAGTTATACTAAAATCTTCAAAAAAAATTCAATAACAAAAATCAGAGACAACAAACTATTCAGCTCAATCATGGAAGAATGGGAACTTACCTTTGCATCGTTGCGGACAAACTGAATGCCGTGCCCTGGGTATATAGTCGATGAACAGAACCAACACTTCTCCAACCTCATTGTAGCTCCTGATCAAGCTGAAAACCAACAAAAGATTGACAATTTATGACTGACTACAGAAATTAGAGTAGTAACCAATACTCAAATGGCATTATCAATTCGAAAAAAAATGAATGCTTCAATTTGAAAGACAGCTATCTCACAGCAGCCTAGAATATACATAATTTTTTTTCTCAGGAAAACTCTAGAAAAATAAATATTTTTGTTAGATAGCTTACTTTGTATGATTCGATGTCTCATAATTAAATGAAATGAAAAAATAATACCTTTAGCGGCGGCGGCGGACTTCAGAGGCGGGCGATGTTCACCGGCGGCCGCGTCAGATTAGCGCGGGGGAACGGCGGCTAGGGTTTGGGAGCTGGGGCAAGCGGAAAAGAAAACAAAGAGACCATAAACCTCGTTTTGTCGGGTTGGACCCGTTCAAACGGGTCGAACCCAATTAAATCTGAAAAGCTTTCTAGTGAAATGGGCCGCCCAGGCCGGGCCCTAAATGGAGCAGGCTGCCAGGGGCCTTAAATTTCAAAATTTTCAATTCAGTATTTATGCTCCTGGGGCTTTTTTCTCCGTATGTTTTCGGTTCATTATTATCTCTTCATGCATATTTCTCTTTTATGTCTCTCTGGTTGTTAAGAATTCCTCATTGAAATCATGTGCTGCAAAAGAGTCTTCCAAGATATAGTAGCCAGTAAAGCCTGCTTCAGTGCTAAAATAAAGTGAGATTGAGTCATACAAGGTTCCAAATTCAAATTTTTACTGAAGCCTTCAGCAAAATAGAGACGATATCCTTTAGAACACAGATTCCCCAATAGGATTTTATTCAATTATCCACGGAAAAATTTTAGCATCCTGCCAATTACTTCCCAAAACTTTCGAATATACTGTGTATTTTCAACTTGTATAAGAAATGGTGTATTGTACAAGCACCGAGTATGAAAAAAAAAAAGACGGTTTCCAGTATGACATGAAACAGATCCCATTCAAATACTAAAAATACACAGATAAAAGACAGATAAATCTCTTCATTATTTTTTTTCTCGAAATTACCAACACGCTTATACATTCATCGTTTTCTATGGAGCTGATCTCTCTGCTATATGCATATACATAGCATAGCTGAACTTTCAAAGTAGGAGGGAGATGCAGGTGCCAGAGATAACTTTCGCAAGCTTTGTCAAATTTCAAAGCAAAACAATTAAAGCAAGAAAGTGCCTAGATCTGATCATGAGCTAATCATTTAAAGCAAGAAAGCAATGTATTGTCCACCCTCCTACATAAAGAGGAGCTCAAGAACTTTGTCTGGCTGAATGTTGAGAAAATAGCCACTTCATTGAGCAGAGAACTACAGTGGAGATCAACCTCACTGCTCGCTGAAATGGAGGTAATGTTTTGCTCATGTACAGTATCCTTCGTTGAACCACACCAAGAGTTTGCTGGGACAGGAAGCTAGTCATTTACCCTTGCGACGCTTTGGCAACCCAGTGCAACTTGGGCAATACCATTTGCCTTTTGGATGTTCTTTCAAACCAACGCATTGAAAGTGGAACCACTCGATCTACACTGGAAAATGGAAAAGGAAATGATTATATTTCACAAAAAG
Source organism: Agave tequilana (assembly GCA_038442645.1). Lineage (NCBI taxonomy): Eukaryota > Viridiplantae > Streptophyta > Magnoliopsida > Asparagales > Asparagaceae > Agave > Agave tequilana. Next base: position 103,233 of record JAVJIF010009351.1, on the reverse strand, counting down.
AAAGTGAAATTCAAGAAGAAAATGCCATAGGCCGAGAGAGAGAGAGAGAGAGAGAGAGAGAGAGAGAGAGAGAGAGAGAGATGTACATCAGGGTTATCACACGCAATCATTTCCCCCCAGCTAACTTGGTTGCAGATGCAGTATGTTGGTTCATTTGGGTCCACTGGCAGTTCAAAATCCATGCTCGGCTGCTCTGCTGGTGTTACTAATTTACTCCTGTACCGAAGAAGCAATATCAAAGAGAGCAAAACATTTTGAAGATTGTTTAAAATGAAGAGACATACTTCTTACGCCCCCCTCTACTACTCTCAGTAGCTCTTGCAGATCTTGCAGTCCCCTCACTGTTCAAAGCACCACCTCCTCCACTTGCTGCAAGTTCTCTTTCTGTGCCCAAACCCGAGTACCACATCATTCTCTTAAGATAAGCTATCCCCCGACAAAGCTAAAATTGTCTATTGATTCCATGGATAAATAGAGAAAAGCAACAAAAAGTAGAATTCAGGAAAGTGATCTGGTACCTTGCCGAAGACTTTCAAGTTTTTCATGTACTGATCAAGATGGCAGATTTGCTCATCCACCTACAGCACAAATTCAAGAATTGCAACTGAAACTTTGAGCATCCAACCGTTTTCAAATAGATATTAGTCTGCTTAACTGCCATGGAAAATGCAATGATTATATTGCAGATATTATAGTTAAAATTATGAAAGGCAATCAGATGATAAATTAAGAAGATAGAAGAAAGAAGTGCCTACCAGTTCATATTTAAATTGCTACAAAATATCCGTTTGTTTTGTTCTCCCTGTTCGCTTAAAGGTCTGCTTGTGTAATTTGATAAACTCACTATAATGGCTTGAATAAGTTAAATGAACCAGGCCAGGATTAACATGTTATTTTCCCCTTTAATCCACTATACCTCTGTCTACTCTTATCACCTTCATCGTCTAGAATATTAACTGGTCTGGGGGATTTGGAGGCTGATTGCATTGCATAATTGTCTACCAATCCAATAATTTTACTTCTCCAAGCGCCAGCCTAGTATAATTGTTTTCAATCCAAATGAACTGAGTCGTCACGGTTTTCACCTAATAGGTATAGTATTAAATGAACTTTGACATTAGGACTCGGTTGTGTCTTATAAGAGTTGTAATAAATCTATGTATTCAAATATCACAATGATTAATCGGTCCATAATATGATAAATTGATCTAGAAATTTATACAACAATGTTGCAACTTAAGATCTTTCATATGAAGTATTGATAGTGAATGGAAAGGTAATAATATCATCTTAGTCACTTGATATTGTTTGGCGTACCCTGAAGTGTCCTAAAAGTTTCCAAGTGTCCGAACACCTCAAGAAAGAAAAATATGAATCGTCACCAACCCTGGTTTGATGTGTTAAACTTGTCAGTTTAACATCCTCCTAAGTACAGAATTGTAGAATGGCACTGCGAAAGAAAAATCTGTCAAAGATGATGACTTCTGTGAAGTTGAATTTAATTTTTACCCATCTAATAAAACATACTCTACTACCATGAGATGCCCCACTAATCAAAATAAATATTGAAGCGTATGTGAAAGATGAAGACTTTGTGAAGTTCAATTTTATTTTTACCAACCTAATCCAGCACGGTGTACTATCATGTGATTGCCCCAGGAATCAAAATAAATGTTGAAGCATAGTCATTCAAATTAACATTTCAAAAGGTAAAACACTAAGTGGCTTGCTTACCAAATCATAGGCTAGAGTTGCCAAAGCCACTTTTTCATCAGCAATCCGGATGCAATGCTTTTGCTCTTCAAGAGCTTCATCTGAAAATCTGTGGGTTCTACCAGGAATGATGTTACCAGATTCAATTCCTCGTTTGATTTCCGCTATTTCTCGTTCACAACGTTGCTCATTTTGCTGTTGGACTCCTGCAATTATCGAGACATGAACAAATATCTAGCCTCAGTGTTGCAGAAGCAACATTGAGTCAACACATATTAGAAAACAAACTGATGGCAATAAGTGTACCCTTGACCAAAAATATTTAGTCACGTGCAGATACCAGACTGGGGTACAGTATTGATGATATAGAAATGTGCTCACATAATAAAAAGATATTTTAGCTGCACCTGCATCTAATTTAAGCTCTCCACATTTAAGAAAAATAGCAAGAGAGGAAAAAACAATTCGGGCAACGAAGTGTACTAGTGTACTACTGCAGTTGTGTGTGTATGCATGTTGGTCACTCGAAGACCATGTGTCCATGAGGTAGGGGCTTCAGAGACAGCAATCAAGTTTCTACCTTCACAGAACTCCTTGAGCAGATGAGCTCATATAGCCAAGTCAAACCAGAATGAAGAGGATAAGAGAGAGAAGGAAAAAGAATGTCAGAAAAATACTTATAATCCAAGACAACATCTACTTGCTGGCTTTTTCATTCCAAAGCTCGGAATATTAAAGTAAAACGGAGCTAATTGCACGGACAGGGAATACCGATGAGCAGTCATTTTAAGTTCTTGGGTTTTATTATCCAAAAGAATGGGAAGATTAATAGTGATGTCAACTATAGGATCCAAGCCGGCTAGCTGAAATAGATGAGCACAACAGGAATTTTATGCGATCGTAACATCCCGTTATGACTGAATGAAAAATAATTTTATCAGACTGCTACTAAGTCAGCTTTGTTATATGGCACAGAATGTTGGGCTATAAAGAGATATCATACCCAGAAGATGAGTATAGCAGAGATGTGCATGCTTCGTTAGATGTATGGTAACACGAGGAGAGATAAGGTGAGAAATGAAAATATTCGTACTAAGATAAGCGTAGCCCCTATATAAAAGAAGATGAGAGAAAACCGCCTACGATGATTTGGCCATGTGTGACGTAAATCTACAGATGCGCCAGTCCAGCAAGTAGAACTTATCAACTCAAGGCAAGTTAAAAGAGCGAATAGGAGACCGAAGAAAACATGGATGGAGGTGATACGGTAAGATATAGAGGCTAAAGGTCTTAATAAAGGCATATTGCTCAATAGGAATGAGTGGAGAAAGTTGATCCATGTGCCCAATCCGGTGTAATTCTCTTTTGGTTCATGTAGCCTACCCCAAATACTTGAGACAAATGGCCTAGTTGTTGTTGTTGTGGAGCTGATTGCATGGAGAACAATGATTATCCCTTAAAAGTTCAAGATTAATCATTCCCACTTTCCTACTACACATCATTCATTTCAAGTCTGGGCCATTTCATGCAACACAAGATCTATACTGAACATTCCATAGCCATGTCCAAGAAGCAGCATGTCAATTGTCAGGACATTAATTTCAACACAAGATCTATACTGAACATTCCATAGCCATGTCCAAGAAGCAGCATGTCAATTGTCAGGACATTAATTTCAATGCATATATCTGACACTGGTCCTAAAAAAAAGAAAATGGCCCGGAGCTGGATGGAGAAAAAGAATACATGTAGCTGACCCAAAAATGTTGGGATAATGGCTCTACATAGTTAATACTATTTAAGTATGGGATATTAATTTTCAGTCCTTGCTGGTATTATATTGAAAAAATGACTTCGATCATATTAAATATAAAGCAACTTGCCGGATTTATTTCCTGCACCATAACATCTGCGCACAGCATGCCCAATTCATGAAACGTCATGTACTAAAGGAGATTAGTTGCAAACATTGTCCATGGTAGATATGGTAATCTAAAGATGCCAACAGAAGTATGAACAGAGCATACCCTGCAAACTTCTATCTAAATCCCGCATTGTTGAATAGTGACGCTGCAGAATGACTGGCAGGGATTCAATACCTGAACAAGACAACAACATATCAAAACTAAAAGATGTCAATCTGATATATAACAAAGTAAAATATCCTAAGTCTAAACAGTAATATATAGATTAATTATGCATGCAGAGCAAAAAATCGCTTTAAAACAGGAAATAAAGGGGCGGCCGACAAACCACTTAACCAGACACACCCAGACACGTAGGTGCCTGCTTAATGAGATCAAACTACCAGTTAGCTCATGACCCCTTTTAAACAGCAAATACTCAATATATTACAATGAATATCTGTATTTCGGCAGAATTAATTTTAAAGGGCTTTAATAACAAGTTAAACAACCAATCAACATAGTAAATTACTAACTAATAAGGAAATAATCAATGTTAGGCAGGCCACATTGCAGATCCTTCCAAATATAACATGTTGGCTTAAACTTGCTCTTCAAATTCTTGACTTACAACATGTGATTATCCATCTTTTAGTTCAGTTAATATCAAAGATAGAGAAATCATTTAATCAACATTGAGGAGGAATCTTATTGGCATCAAAGGGCAAAAGTCAAGTGGGCAACGCAAAAGTCAAGTGGGCAATAGAAGGAGATCGCAATACGAAATTCTTTCATGTCGCCACTCTTAAAAGGAGGAGGAATCACATTTCCGGAATACGCAACACCTCAGGCACTTGGGTAGAGAAACCAGAAGAAGGCTGAGTTCTTGCAATACTTTCGAGATATCCTTACTTCAAAAGGCCCGTGCAGATTTCCCGATGATCTTTCTTTCCGAATCAACTTCCCCCTGAATGGGGTACAGATTTATGTCGTATTCCATCTGCAGAGGAGATTCATTCAGTCATCAAATACATGCATCCTACAAAAGCTCTAGGTCTCGACGGTCTCCCTGCTCTCTTCTACCAATCTGGGTGGGGCACTATCAAGGATGAGGTGACATCTTCTATATAAACTTCTTTCATACTGCTTCTCAGCCTGATAAAGTCAATCACACTATCTTAGCTTTGATGGCTAAAGAGAAATCGTATGAATTGCTCTGCCCTATTGGTCTTTGCAATGTTTTCTATAAAATTGTTGCCAGGCTTTTTGCCAACAAACTCGGCCTTATCTTTCAGATCTTATCTCCTACCATCAGAGCGCCTTTGTCCCGGAGAGAAGCAGTTCAGATAATTATTGTATAGCAACAGAGCTTATCCACTCTCTCCGTCGAAAGAACATGAAGAAAAGAGTCTTCGGACTAAAGGTGGTCATGGCCAAAGCCTATGATCGGGTAAAGTGGTCTTTTCTATTGCGGTGCTACAAAGAGTAGGTTTCTCCTCTAAAGCTATTTCCCTAGTGAAAGCATGCATCGCCACAACTACTATCTCCATCAAACTCAATGGCAACTATGAGGGCTTCTCAAATCCTTCCAGGTTGTGAGAGAGAGGTGTCCTCTCTTACCTTATTTATTTATTCTTGTTGCTGAATTTTTCTCTTTGCTTATTAACAAAGGGGTCTCTAATGGCGAATACAAGGGTATGCAAATCAACCATCGAGCTCCTGTATTCACTCACTTGATGTTTGCCGATGATTTCTTCCTCTTCGGCGAAGCCTCCTTCAGCATGAGGGATAAAATCAAGGAGATCTTCAATCTATGGCTCCTTCTCGGGCCAATTGGTGAACTTCAGCAAATCTAGCATTCTCTTCAGCAAGAATCTATCTCACACTTCTCTGATCTAGCCCGGCTTACAGGAGTCTGCTTGATGCAATCTAATTCTCAGTACCCTGGCGGACCTCTAATTCATAGTCGAACCCAACAGCTCCTCAAGAGTAATATCTTGTAGCCAGAATTGACAAGAAGTTTTGTGGGTGGAAAGCTAATCTTTTGTCTTATGCAGGGAGGGAGGCCCTCATTAAAGCCTTATTAGCATCTATCACTTCATATCTTATGAGATTAGGTCTCCTCAACAGCAACACAACCAAAACCCCGGAGGGGAGAATGAGGAATTTCTATTGGGCTTTCACTCTTCGGGAAGGCACATCTTTCTTCAGGCATGGCACAAACTACAGATTCCAAAACATGAAGAAGGTCTTTGTTTTCGCGACCTTAGAGATGTCAATCTAAGTTTATTCTCAAAGTTGGGATGGAATCTACTATCCAAACCACACTCTGTTTGGTCTCAATTGATGAAGGCAAAATACTTCCCAAGCTCCCCCTGCTAGAAGCCATTGCTAGGCCTGGAAGCTCACATATTTGGAAAGGCATAGTCAATACTATTCCCGACCTCATCAATAATTCAAGATGAAGCTTTGTCAAAGGTACCAATATCAGAATTTTTGATGACCAAATGGTTTTCTTCATCAACTACTCAACTCCAATGCCCCCCAAACTGGGATCTTTCAATATCTCATGTTTCTCATGTCGAGTGATGGATTGAACAGGAATCAATCTATAATCACCGCTCTCTTTGACAGTGGATCAGCTGAGGCTATTTTGAAAACACCCACTAATTGTTTCAATATGGAGGGAAATGCCAAGCTTATATGGACCCCTTCAAAGGATGGTCGTTTCTCCGCCCGAAGCTTCTACAAGCTCATCCACGACCGACCGACGAGCTAGTGCAGCAACTCCCAATAGTTCACAGCTACCAACCTCAATTCTAGCAAGCATGTGGAGAATTCCAAATATTCTTCCAAGGGTTGAGCATTTTGTGCGGCGAGCTTTATCAAATTCTCTTCCATGCAATGCTCGTCGCGCAGCTGTCATCTCTAATGCAAACCCCACCTGCCCTCGTTGTGGTCAAGGTGAGGAAACTATCTCTCACATTCTTCTGGAGTGTGTCGTTGCCCGGGAAGCATGGGTGGTCTCCTCTCCACCACTGGACATATTTACTATAGGCAATGCACACCAACTGTATAAGAATTTGTGTTGCTCGAGCTCACTTTCAGATTCAGAGAAGGAGTTATTCCTTTACACCGCCTGGTGTATATGGAAAGCTCACTGCGATTTTGTGTTCAAGTAGCGCACCCATCGCATCGCGAGCAAATTCTGTACTCAGTTGCCCTCAACACCGGCCTGAGCAACTCAAATATCAACTTCACCACAGCTTGATTGCTGGTCCCCTCACTCAACAGCCCCACTCACCTTCAACGTGGATGCTGCGGTGAGGCCAAGCAGCTCCTCCTGGGCTACTATTGGGAGAGACAATGTACCACCCATCACATTCTTTTGGTCTCTGTCGCCCCCTCTGACCCACAGGTCGCTGAAGCGGCAGTTCTCAACACCCTCAAAGTGGTGCAACACTCTGCAAATTGAGGTTGATGTCTGCAGTAATGAAAGAAATGTAATCAATTGGGTGAACAATCGAATTTCTAATCCTCCTTGGATTCTCATGCATGTGGTTAATGAACGTAAGTGGATATTAATCCAATGTCCACTCATGTCCCTCTCCCATTGCGGCCGGAATTGTAATGAGGCAGCGCATCTCGTGGTCGTTGCCTCGATCTCCTTTGATATGTTTGGAGCTTGGGTTTGTAACTTTCCTAACCCTTTTCAAGGGTGCTTGGATTGGATGTACTAAATAGTTCCAAGAAATGAAACAGGCCAAGGCCTTTCCCCAAAAAAAAAAAAAAAAATTTGAGTATCGACTTTCTTTTGTAGTCTAACTTGTTATATTTTGTTCGCATGACAAGACTCTAGATGAGAAATTTGAAACTAACATCTAGCATAGGCAACTAATTGACTAGCACATGCAATAAGAAGCAATAAGCAACTAAGTCGTGCACAATATTACACCATCGCATCTTCATTTAATTTAATTTAAGGTCCACATGCAAGTGGACTATACGATCTGCAATCCCGCTAAGGAAGAGATAAGAGATTTGTTTAGAATTAGAATTATTTTCTGAGCTTTGTTTGTTCAATTTAGATTGTTTATTTGACTTGAAGGTATTTCTCTGTTAATAGGGGAAAGATTCTTTAACTTTACAATTAGAACCTTTGCACACAAAAAAAAAAAAGTTAACTAAAACTTGAATTTTAGTTATTGGATATTAGTTTTTAATTTAGGAGTATCTAATTTAATTATACCTAACTGGCTCTAATTTGGATTGTTTCTACACAAAGATGTAGATATATTAGTCACTGTGATGTGCTAGATTTTTGGATTTAACTTCATGTAGAGTTCTCCCAAGTTCCTATAATAACCCATTTATAATGAAATATTTATTCCTTCTCTAGAACTGAAAAATCTCTTGCTCAAATTGGAAGCTCCACCATCATTAAGTAATTAAAATGGGCTGCTTTTCATTAGACTATCTCAGTTACTTCTTGTTTACCTTTTGTAAGTTAATCTTTGAACTACCAATTGAACTGAATCCGATGATTGCTGGACTTGGACTTATTCCATCTTTGGAAATATTCGGTTAAGGAGGGAGACAAGCTGGCTCATAATATCTCTCATCCTCCCCTCCCTTGTACTTTTGCCACATCACCTCAAAAGAATTAAACCCCAAGTCCTCTTCTTTATTTGAAAATTTCTTCAAAAATAGAATTCCAGCTAAGCAAGCTTTGATACATGGGTCACTTTACCCAATGATGACAGACGTGAGAACACTCGGCACCTCTTCATTGAATGTGAAACCTCAATCTGAGTCTAGAACAATGTTTAGAAAATCTTACAGCGCTCCCTAGCCGGGAATCTGTATATCACTTCAAAATTTGAATTTTTCACAAACGAAATAACATTATCTTTTTATCCTATATGAAAATTTAGAAACAATGAACTGTTCTCTCCTTTAAAGAAGACATAGCAATATCACTAGACTCACTTTATGCAACTGATCATGAAGCAAATTCAAATTCATTACAAACACTTATGCCTCACAGATATGAGGTCTCATTGACTTATGCAGCAGAATACTCAACCTACATTTTCTTGCTAAAGAAATAGGAGATTAATTTACTGCCCCACTATCAACAAGGCTGAAACGTTCTCATTGTCATGAATCTCACAAGTTTCTACTACTTAAAACAGGCCATAAATTATTGAACGGGATTGATTCCCTTTAACACCATCAGAAAAATTAAGTAAAATGGGCATGTCTGCTGCTTGAATTCTTTGATATTCTTAGTTCCAATTAATTCGAGATGGAGACATACATACTCAACATCGAAACATATCAAAACAAAACTGTGGAAAGCTAATTTCCAGCAATCAACATCAGCAGTTCTTAAGTAGAAATATTAAATAAAAAGCTTCCATTTTTAGAAACGCCCAAGATTAGGGCATACGTGATTAATTCATCAGTAACGAACGAAAAGCGAGCACAGAAAGAGAAGTGAAGAGAGAGAGGATTCTTACTGGCTTGGAAATCTTCGGGAAAACCCATGACGAGAAAGGGGAAACTCTTGATTTGGATTCTTTTCCCGCCCTAATTTTGCTTTTCTTTGGGGAGGGAAAGGGATTTCGATTTCTCTCGAATTGAGCCCTAGAGAGAGAGAGAGAGCGAAGAGAGAAGGGTTCGTTTTTGATCCGACGGTTATAAAGTGGGAGTTCATAGAAAACGGGCACGAATCTTGACTCCTGGGTCTCCGGGCTCGGTGGAACGGACCGCATGCGGGTCGGACCCTATAAGATCCACATGTGTGGATCCATTCAAGAGTTGTAGGATCCATCTGTTAAAAAAAATAGATCCATGCTTGGATTCAGATTTTGGATATCAAGATCAAAAAAATGCTTTCTAAATACGGCAGATTTTCAGTGAGACTCAAATGAAAATTGAAAGATTTTCTTAGTTAAAAAAAATATAAAGTTTTGTTTTAAATTTTTTAATAAATACTAGGCTTATCTAAATGCAACCAAATAAACTTATACAAATTATGTTTAAGAAGAAGAAGGCCATTTTAGATTTTAAGTGAGCTGAAGTAAAATAGTTATTTCGGTTATGGGTTTGGATACTTAAGAATTCATTTCAAAATCCAATAAGAAAGGCCAATGTATATCTAGGAACCATAACCTACCTAATGAGCATGATTAATAGTAACCCTATCGGATTACCTTTTCTACCAAATTCCGAGCCAACGTGGTTTCCACAAACGCCTTCATGTATTTCTCTGAGCATGTAGTCTGCCTCTTCTGGGTCGAGACAACTGAGCAAAGGCCTTCCATCTACTCAGATGAAAGCTCTTTTAAGCATTTGGTCTCTGTCCAACTCAAAATGGGGTGTCTACCTCTTCATCTTCCTTCTTTGTTCCTCTTCTTCTGGCAAAATCCCATCCTTGAGGAAATTCTTGATCGAATCCATCCAGCATGGGACTGACTCGGTGGTTAAGATCTCACCGGACTCGGCAATGCTTGGTCGGAGCAACAACAACAACAATAACAACAACTAAGTCATTTGTCCCAAGTATATGGGGGTAGGCTACATGAACCAAAAGAGAATTACGTCGGATCGGGCACAAATGCTTGGACCGAGCATCACTTCAAAAAAGATTCCCTTAGTTATGTTTGGCTCTGGCATACTAGCGACTTTGGAAAAAGAATTGACTTTAGTGTTTTGCTCAAGAGGAATCTGGGTCACTTCAACTTTCTTGAACTTCTTCATCTGAGTCTGGACTTTCGCCAAATATTTTGCCATTGCAAGTTCCTCAGCTTTGAAGTTGCCATTTGTTGGCCAACCACTAATTGAGAATCTCTAAAGAGCACGTGGATGTCGGCCTCTGCTGCTTTCGCTAGATCAAGACCTGCTCTCACGGCTTTATATTCGGTCCCATTGTTTGAAACTGTGATTCTAGTTTCAAAATATATTCCACCACAACTCCTCGGGGCCATATACCACTACTCCCGCGCTGGATCCTGCCTTGTTTCCCCATTTTATGTCTTTCATTTGAAATATGTGCTTCTTATCATCTTTTAATATTACCTTATATATTATATGAATGTTTGAGGAAACTGATAAAAGAAACATGGGTAAGATACTTTCTGATTCGATCCATATCCTATTTATTATCCCATATCATGTCACACGTGCAACTTAGTCAACATATTAGGTGTGTCTGATAAGTGCACTAAGTTATAAAGGTTGGTGAGACCTAATACTACTCTTTTATTAGGGTTAGGGATATTATGGGAAAGTCATTAATCAAAGAGTTTATATAAAGAGGATGCCCCTCTCTGCAGCTATGCATTGATTTTTACCTATAAGAGGCTGGGTTAAGCAGAGAGAAGACTCTCCATCTCATTCTCTACAGCAGTGATCTAGATCCGGGTACAATTCATCATCATTCGAAGAGGTATGTTATCTAAAGCACCATCTCAAGATCTATTATACATGATATTGATATCTATGCATAGAAGCAATTGATTCTATTTTATTATTATTAAATCTGACAAGTGGTATCAGAGCCTTGTCATGTTATCTATGTTATTAGATCAAATAATGTATGAAAATCACGAGTTATTTTGTTTAAAGAACCATTTAGGGAAAAAAAACCCTATCTACACAATTTTTCATACATGCACACGCACACGCGCACGCGCGCGCGCACACACACATAGTGAAAAATGTACCTCAGCCGACAGCTGAGAGAGACTCTCTCAGCTGTCACTTTAAAATGGTCGCAAATTTGCTGCAACATGGTCCCAGTCAACTGTAACATGGTCGTAGTCCTAAAAAATCATATATTTTCAGTGTAATTAGGACTGCGACCATGGTAGCAGTCCTCAGAAAAAGATTGTGACCTTGGTCGCAATCTTCAGAGCAAGACTGCGACTTTGGTCGCATTCCTTAGAAAAGACTGCGACCATGGCTGCAGTCCTCATAAAAACACTGCGACTTAATCACAGTCATCATATAAAACTGCGATCATGATACCAACACCCAAATTGTGGTTAAAATTAAGCCATGAAGCGCAAGCTGACAGAGTCTCTCTCTGCAGTTGGCTGAGGTACAGATCCCATATATGTATATGTGTGTGTGTGTGTGTGTGTATATATATATATATAGAGAGAGAGAGAAAAATGTATATCAGCCTGCGGCTGAGAGAACTCTCTCAGCCTGCGGTGACGTGGCTCAATTTTGTCACCCCACTAACTTGCGGCCCACTTATAGGAAGAAGTTAAATTACCAAATACCCCTTATGAAAAGCTACTCTTTCGGTAACTTTCCTTATTGTTTATTATTATTTGCCAAAAGGCAATTTTTGGATCGCACGTTGTCAGACTTGGGTTATTGTTTATTATTATTTTTCCCCTTTGTTTTGTCGCTCTTTATAAGATTTAGGTTATTATTTATAAATTATTTTTCCCCCTATTTCCTTACCTCTCTTTGTCAGATCTAGGTTCTCCGCGATAAACTTTTTTCTGAAAATATAAAATCTTTTCAGATCAATTTTTTCAGAAATGCGACCTATAACACATGTTTTAAAGTTTCAGAAATGCGACCGTTTTAATATTCGGTTGCAATCCTATTTGAAAATAATCTCCGGCTGTGAAATCTTTTTTTTTTGGTATGCGTCTTAGGTCGCAGTCTTTAGTAAGGAGTAATATAGATTTCTTAACATATGGATAACTGCGACTTATGTCGCAGTCTGTAGTAAGGAGTAATATAGATTTCTTCACATACGGATAACTGCGACTTAGGTCGCAGTCTTTAATAAAGAGTAATATAGATTCCATCTCGTATGTGAAATATTTTTTTTTTTGACTGCGACTTAGTTCGAAGTCTTTAGTAAGAAGTAAAATAGATTTCTTCTCATACACATGCTTTAATGTGGTACTGCGACCTATAACACATTTTTTAAAGTTTCAGAAATGCGACCGTTTTAACATTCGGTCGCAATTTTATTTGAAAATAATCTCCGGCTGTGAAATCTTTTTTTGGTATGCGTCTTAGGTCGCAATCATCTACAGTGCAAACATAATCTACTGCGACCCGGGTCGACACTGCGACCAAGGTCGCATTCATCTACAGTGCAAACACTAACTACTGCGACCCTGGTCTACACTACGACCAAAGTCGCATAAGACTACAGTGCGAACACAAACAAATGCTACCAGGGTATACACGGCGACGAAAGTCGCATAAGTCTACAGTGCAAAAATAAACAACTGCGACTCAGGAATGATGAAACAAATGACGTTAAATACACTGCGACCATGGTCGCAAAACACTACATAAATATTGAAACAACTGCGACCCCATGTCTTCAGTATGTTAAAAAAAAGAAAGTTTCATATACTGCGACCAGCGTCGCATTCGTCAAATTTGAAAAGTCCAAAAAAAAAAACATCCTGAGACACACAGATTTGAAAACAAAATTTTAACAACTGCGACCGAGGTCGACATAAAGTGTATGAAAATAATTAAATTTAAAAAATATTATCAAGGTCGCATACATATAAATCACTTTTTCGAAAATACTGCGACAAACTAAAAATAGAACGAAATGAAAAAAACTTGAAAAAAATACACCTTTATCTTTGTCTTACAAATTTTTAAATTTAAAAATTTATTCGTCATCTAAAGTTTCAAAATCTCTTTCTTATCTGGGAACATGGTCCAAAGATTTTTAAAAAAAATAAAAAAGACTCAAACGGAAATAAATCTAAAAAAATTTATAACAATTAAAATACCAAACCCTAAAAATTTTTGAAAAATATCTTTTTTCTATTACCTTTTTCGGCGGATGATTTCTTTGGCGCCATGTGTTGCAAATATATTTTTAAAAAACGGATCAAATTTGTGAAACAAAAGAACTAATTGGATCAAAATGATCGGGTGAAATTTTAGAGATGAAAATTTTTGAGAAAGACAACTTTTTTACATAAGGTAAAAAGATGTGACCGAGGGTATTTTTGGAAGATGCATTGTTGAGGTAACTGACATTAAATTGGGCGGGATTTTTCATCTTTTTGTCCGCCAAAATGTATGACAGGTATGTGGCTATGATGTACCCACGTCCTGCCGGCTGAGAAAACTCTCTCAGCCTGCCGGCTGAGGTACAGTAACCCCATATATATATATATATATATATATATATATATATATATATATATATATATATATATATATATATATATATATATATATATATATATGAGAAAAATGTATATCAGCCTGCGGCTGAGAGAACTCTCTCAGCCTGCGGTGACGTGGCTCAATTTTGTCACCCCACTAACTTGCGGCCCGCTTTTAGGAAGAAGTTAAATTACCAAATACCCCCTTTTCGATAACTTTCCTTATTATTTATTATTATTTTTCTCCCTTTTTTTATCGCTCTTTATGGGATTTAGGTTATTGATATAAATTACTTTTCGCCCTATTTCCTTACCTCTTTTATGAAAGATCTAGTTTCTACTTTTCAGCCTGCGATAAAATTTTTTCTCAAAATATAAAATCTTTTCAGATCAATTTTATCAGCCTGCGATAAAATTCTACTTTATAGTTTAATTTAAACTTCGACCTTAGTCAGAGACTGGTCGCTGTGTACATTTAAACTGCGACCTTAGTCAGAGACTTTTGGTCGCAGTGTACATGGTTAATTGCCCGACAGACGCGGCCTGTCATAAAGATTTTATGAGATCTTTAAACGTCAAGTCTACGTTGTCTACTCGTCGGCTCTTCATTGGGTTTAGGCGTTAATGTCTTTTAATGCCAAACCGGCGCTGGCGGTTGGAGACCATTAAAGCCGACGGTTCTGATTAATGAACCATTAATTATGGTTATTATGGGCTGCCTATAAATAGGGCTCACCCTGTCCCTTTTTTAACAGCCCATACTTAGACTGTTTTCTTTTCGAGAGCAATTGCTCTGAGAATTCCCGCCTTCTTGAGATTCTCTAACAGGGGCCTGCCTCCATGGATGAAGATGACCCTATGGACGAAGATGACCCAGAGCTTGATTGTCCTTTTTTAGGTTCGCTGGGCCCCTGAGAGAATATTTTCGCCGGCGAACTTGATCGATATTCGTCCGCAAGGGAAGAAGTCATAGACCTCATCGTCCGCAGGGGAAGAAGTCATGGTCCTCGTCGTCCACAGTTTTTTAATAAACTGCGACCTCAATAACACCACTGCTCTTAGTCAACAAGGGCTCTTTTGATGCTTAGTCTTCTTTGTACTGCTATATTGTAACACTCAATCTTATTGTATAAGAGAGCGTTTTGTATCATTTTCACATGCCTGGAGGCAAATGCCTGGACATAAATAAAAAGACCTCAATAACACCACTGCTCTTAGTCAACAAGGGCTCTTTTGAAGTTTAATCTTCTTTGTACTGCTATATTGTAACACTCAATCTTATTGTATAAGAGAGCGTTTTGTATCATTTTCACATGCCTGGAGATAAATGCCTGGACATAAATAAAAAGCATATTTGTTTTTTAATAAACTACGACCTTGGTCGCAGTCATGCATTGCAAACAAAACAACTTGGACCAGAGACGACACTGCGACCAAGGTCGCATAAGACTACAGTGCAAACAGAAACAACTGCGACCAGGGTCGATACTGCGACTAAAGACTGCGACTAAGCAACTGCTGCGGTGACGTGTCACCTCGTCGCAGTGTTGTTGTTGATTAAGACTAAAGACCAGCAACTGCGACCAAGGTTGCAGATTATTTTTAAGTGCGGCCATCAACTGCGACCAAGGTCGCAGTGTTGTTGTTGATTAAGAATATAGACCAGCAACTGCGACCAAGGTCGCAGTGTTGTTGTTGATTAAGAGTAAAGACCAGCAACTGCGACAAGGTCGCAGTGTATTTTATTAAGACTAAACGCCAGCACTGCGACCAAGGTCGCAGTGTATTTTATTAATACTACGGTCAGAAACTGCGACCAAGGTAGCAGTATTGTTGTTGATTAAGACTAAAGACCAGCAACTGCGATCAAGTTCACAGTGTATTTATTAAGTCTGCGTCCAGCAACTGCGACCAAAGTCGCAACCTTTCATTTTAAAAATTTATACGGGTGAAGTAATATAATTATTAACTGCGTCCATGGTCGCAGTATATTCGTTTAGCGTAAAATATTTAAAATGAAGGTTTGTAACAATTGTACAACATTTCAACCAAGACATAGTAGTAAAAAATGTAATTCACACAATTAACTTTAGAAAACATATTTATATATATTTAAAAAAAATAAAATACAATTTTTTAAACTTTTAATCCTCGTCATCACCATCGTAATCAGATTCGTCGTCAAGAGTCATGCTTTCGTCTTCCGTATCGCTTTCCGTCTCTTCCTCCTCTTCAGCGACAGTCTCCTCTTCGCTTTCTTCCTCTTCATGTTTGTGTTTTGGTTCACCAATGAAGTCCCAGAACGGGTCGTCTGTATCAAGATCAGATTCTGACCCGTAGCGAGGCATCGGTTCAGAACTATACATCCAATCATCATTAGATGATTGGCTTCTTTCCGGTGAAGACGGTGGTGAAGACATTTTTTGAATCTATTTTCCGAACAGTGAGAGTAACTAGTTTGAGCAAAAATAACTTAGTATGTTTTTAATCCTTTGCTCATGACCGTTTATATATTTTTAATCTCGGAATTCTAAAAGGTTTAAGCTCTCGGACCACGTGAATATCTCTTAAATATATTTTCTACCTTTTCAAAAATTGTATACTTCCTAGGTGACTGTTCAGTTATCCAAAACAGTTTAAAAGTTAATACACTATAATTTTAAATTACTTTGAACTCCAAAACAGTTCATTATTGCGACCATAGTCGCATTGGGAACTGATAAATGATTAAGTAACTGCGACCATAAATTGTCAACTGTTAGTCATCAAATACTGTCCTTCGTATAATTTCTGAATGTTTGCCTGATACTCCTATGAACAATTAAGATTGCGACTTTGGTCGCAGTACTGAAGGAGGTCGCATTGCTATACGATAGCATGTTTCTTCCGGTATTCTTTATTCTGTGTTAAGTCTGCGACCATGGAATATTTTTTTACTTTTCAATGCTAGTAGTCGCAGTCGTCATATAAAAGGAATATTTTGTCAATTTGTTTCACGATTGTTTAGGCGGGATTTTTTTGATTTTTTTGGCGCCCACACTCTGCGACCGATGTGTGGCATATATTCAGCCACGTCCCGCAGGCTGAGAAACTCTCTCAGCCTGCAGGCTGAGGTACAGTAACCCCTATATATATATATATATATATATATATATATATATATATATATATATATATATATATATATATATATATATATGAGAAAAATGTATATCAGCCTGCGGCTGAGAGAACTCTCTCAGCCTGCGGTGACGTGGCTCAATTTTTGACACCCCACTTACTTGCGGCCCGCTTATGTGAAGAAGTTAAATTACTAAATACCCCTTATGAAAAACTACTCTTTCGGTAACTTTTCGTTATTGTTTATTATTATTTGCCCAAAAGGCAATTTTTTGAGCGAACGTTGTCAGACTTAGGTTATTGTTTATTTTTATTTTCCCCCCTTTTTTTTTGCCGCTCTTTATAGGATTTAACTTATTGTTTATAAATTACAGGTTTTAATTGTTTCAATTTTTTAAAAACAATTTCTTAAATATTGAATTTTTCTCTTTAGTCTATGTGGTACTGCGACGTATAACACATGTTTTAAATTTTCAGAAATGCGACCGTGTTAATATTCGGTCGCAATCTTATTTAAAAATAATCTCCAGCTGTGAATTCTTTTTTTTTGGTATGCTTCTTAGGTCGCAGTCTTTAGTAAGGAGTAATATAGATTTCTTCACATACGTATAACTGCGACTTAGGTCGTAGTCTTTAATAAGGAGTAATATAGATTTCATCTTGTATTTAAAATTTTTTTTGGTAACTGCGACTTAGGTCGCAGTCTTTAGTAAGAAGTAATATAGATTTCTTCTCATACGGATAACTGCGACTTAGGTCGCAGTCTTTAGTGAGAAGTAATATAGAATTCTTCTCATACGGATAACCGTGACTTGGTCGCAGTCTTTAATCAGAAGTAATATAGATTTCATCTCTTATGCGACCTTGGTCGCAGTTATATAACTTATATTTTAGACTACAGTGATATCTAAAAAATATTTATATATATGTAATTCGTGTAATTCTTTTTTGTAGGATATGAATGTACATGGAGAAATGTCTGGAAGCTCAGATAAGTTTATGGGGAAACAGTTCCTGTCGGATATGGAAGCATACAATTTCTACAATTCTTTTGCAAGGAATAGAGGTTTTAGCGTGAGAAGAAAAGGTACAGATAAGTCACGGAAGCCTCCTTATGAGATTATTTGCAGAAAATTTTGCTGCAACAAGGAAGGTTGTTGATTAAGACTAAAGACCAGCAACTGCGACCAAGGTCGCTGTGTATTTTATTAAGACTTCGGCCAGCAACTGCGACCAAAGTCGCAACCTTCATTTTTAAAATTTTATTCGGGTGAAATAATTTAATTATTAACTGCGACATTGGTCGCAGTATATTCGTTTAGCGTAAAATATTTAAAATGAAGGTTTGTAACAATTGTACAGCATTTCAACCAAGACATAGTAGTAAAAACTGTAATTCACACAATTAATCTTAGAAAACAGAGTTATATATATTTAAAAAAAACAAAATACAAATTTTAAACTTCTAATCCTCGTCATCGCCATCATAATCAGATTCGTCGTCAATAGTATGACCTCTTTCGTCTTCCGTATCGCTTTCCGTCCCTTCCATCTCTTCAGCGACAATCTCCTCTTCGCTTTCTTCCTCTTCATTGATGTATTTTGGTTCACCAATGAACTCCCAGAACGGGTCGTCTGTATCAAGCTCATCCTCTGACCCGTAGCGAGGCATATCTTCAGAACTATACATCCAATCATCATTAGATGATTGGCTTCTTTCCGGTGAAGACGGTGGAGAAGACATTTTCCGGTGAAGACGGTGGAGAGTAACGAGTTTCAGCAAAATCAATTTAGTATGTTTATAATCCTGTCCTGATGACCCTTTATATACTTTTAATCCCGGAATTCCAAAAGGTTTAAGCTCTCAGACCACGTGAATATCTCCCAAATTTATTTTCTACCTTTTCCCAAAAATTGTATACTTCCTAGGTGACTATTCAGTTATCCAAAACAGTTTAAAAGTTAATACACTATAAATTTAAATTATTTTGAACTCCAAAACAGTTCATTATTGCGACCATAGTTGCAATGGGAACTGATAAATGATTAAGTAACTGCGACCATTATCGCTGTCTCGATTAAAGTATCGCCGTATAAGGAAACGCTGTAACTCAAACAGGTCATTACTGCGACTTTGGTCGCAGTACAATTGCTGAACGCATGTTTGTTTCTAATATCAATACGCAATAGTAAAATCCAAGGTGTAACAAATGTAGATTGGAAATAATCAATGGAACTTATAATAAATAAATGTATAGAAATGTTTATAAATTAAATCAATAAAACAAAAAAATTATTTAATGAATTGCAATTGCAATTATTTTTACATTTATAAAATAAAAAATTGTGGTATATCAATAATTTGTCAACTGTCAGTCTTCAAATGTCATCCTTCGTATCATTTCTGTTTCTTCATCCCAACTCTTCTCTCTATCTGCAAGTATCATGTATGCAAGCTCACTTCTTAGTCTCTGTACATCAGCATCCGTAACAGTATCAACAACTGCTGGACTACCAGACGCTATGCTTGAAAAACACCTAGAGGGGGGGGGGGGTGAATAGGTGTGATTGCTAATCTTAAAAATTTTAACTCTCTAAATGCGGAACCTAAAACAAGTGAGGCTCAACTTAGTACAATTCAACAAGTGTAGCCGAATTCCTCTTGCGAGGCTCTGGACTAAACTCCTCTTGATTCCCCTTGATATGGGTTGAGGCGCTATGTGAAGCTCTTGTTGGATGAGTACGGGATTGGCACACACAAGTATGAAATGGATGATATGAAGAATGATGCAAACACAATGATATATGGCAAGAATTACAAGCAAGCAAATAGTAGCACAAGAAAATTAACCAATATCACAAGTATGCAATAGTAAGCAATAAGGAGCTATTGAAAAGTAAAGTAAGAATTAGACGCAAAGGCAATCGCAAACAAAGTGATTTGTTTCGAGGTTCGAGCCACCGCTCTACTCCCCGCCTTCACCTCCGTGAAGGGTTTCCACTATCCATCGAGGACGCCTTTACAATTTGGTCTACCGAAGACCGAGCACCGAGCTCCACCGAGTACAAAGGACCTCTACCGAAGAGGTTGCTCCACAAGGAAAGGATTACAAGAACAAAGTGATCACAACAAGATCACTACACTCTTTCTCAAACTCTTTTACAAACACTCTCACTTCAATTACAACTTCACTATAGAATGAGTATAGGATTTTTGGCTCTATGAAGTGTGGTGAGAAAAATTTCAGTTGTAGAGTGATATTAGTAATCAAACACAACTGAAAAACAAGCTCAAAAAGAATTGGAATGAAAGCTTTAAACTCTTTTCTTTTCTCTTTTGAAAACAATACAAACTTGAGGATTTTTCTAAGTGAAATGCAAGAGAGACTTCTCCTCTATTTATAGGGTTAAAAATAGGTTAAAAACAATTTCTTTTGGTCTTATTTTCTCTGAAAAAGACCTGAAAAACACTGAAAAAATCTGCCAAGAAATCAGATAAAAAACAGATTTCAGAATTGCACAAAAGAGGAAAGAGCCGTTGGGATTTTGCAGGCCTGGCGGTCGACCGGTCCGGTCGACCGCCAGCCCAGCTGCAAAGAGCCGTTGGCTCTCGGTCGACCGGTCCGGTCGACCGTCCCAAAAGAGGAAACACAGTTTCCTTCTTCCGGTCGACCGGTCCGGTCGACTGAAAAAACCTGTGAGCAATTTGCTCTACATCGGTCGACCGGTTCGGTCGACCGACAGACATGCACAAACAGTGCATGTCCAGACACATCGCCGGTCGACCGGGCCGATCGACCGAAGTTGCCTGAAACAGAAAACTGGGCTGGTTTTTGAGTTAGAAAAATTTTGAGATATATTTTAAAAATACATATAGCTAAGTATTATGTAGAAAATAGTTTATACACATGTTTTAAACAAGATTATCAAGATATAACGCTTTTGGTACATGTATATATAAACTAAGGCATAAAACTTAGAAATAACCATTTTTAAAAACATAGGAAATATATGAAACAAATGTGTGTGTGCAAATCCTAGAGCCAAATTTCATATACTCAAACTTTAACATTCTATTTCTTACAATGATTCTAAGACTTCAAGATCTTCAATAGGCTTCTTCATATGATCTTCAACACTTGTTCCTTGAGCCCAATTGGAGTTGACTTGAGTCCAAATCCTTGTATTTGTGAGAGAAGACTTCTAGAATGAATAGAAATCTGAAACACACTTAAACAACAAATGTTATTAGTACAAATAACTAATATGTTTTGTAATCATCAAAATACACTAATGATGGGTGATTGTAACCTTGGGCCAACAATCTCCCCCTTTTTGATGATGACAAAACATATAGGTTATTTAAATAAACATGGAAGAGGAGTTTGAAAAACTCCCCCTCAAATAATGCTATGTATAAAAATTTGACTATGGAAGCACAATACATAAAGCATTCAAGGCAAACTAGTTTTGTCAAAAACTTAAATAAACGAACTTAACAAACTCAAACAAATTCAAAATATCAAACTTTTAAACTTATTCAAATTCAAAGAAAACTCTTAAACAACTTATTCTCCCCCTTTTTATCATACATCAAAAAGGGTTAAAATACCAAAAAAAAAAATTTATTTTAAGAATCCATAATGCAAACATTCAACTCACCACAAATAAATGAAAATCTAGCATAGTCTAATGGTTTAGTAAAAATATCGGCAAGTTGAAAATCGGTAGAAACATAATCAATCTCAATATCACCTTTCTCATAATGATCTCTAAGAAAGTGATACCTAATGTCAATGTGTTTGGTTTTACTATGTTGATTTGCATTCTTTGTCATGTGAATAGTACTAGTATTATCACAAAATATTTTAACATGATCAAAGTGTAAATCATAGTCAAGGAGAGTATGTTTCATCCAAAGAACTTGTGCACAACAAGCTCCGGCCGCAACATACTCCGCCTCGGCGGTTGATAGGGCTACCGAATTTTGCTTTTTGGAAGACCAAGATACAAGACAATTACCTAAGAATTGACATGTTCCACTTGTGCTCTTCCTATCTACCCTACAACCCGCATAGTCGGCATCCGAAAAACTCTTCATTTCAAATAATCCGGTTTTAGGATACCACAAACCCATTTCAATAGTGCCCTTAAGGTATCTAATTATGCGTTTAACCGCAATTATGTGAGATTCTTTAGGACAAGATTGAAAACGTGCACAAAGACAAACGGAAAACATAATATCCGGCCTACTAGCCGTCAAATAAAGCAAGCTACCAATCATGCTACGATATAATTTAATGTCTACACTTTTACCTTGTTCATCCTTGTCAAGCTTTGTAGTTGTTACCATGGGAGTTTTGCTTACTTTCGATCCTTCAAGCCCAAACCTTTTGATTAGTTCCTTTGTGTACTTGGCTTGATTGATGAAGATCCCATCCTTCTTTTGCTTGATTTGGAGTCCAAGGAAATAGTTGAGCTCCCCCATCATAGACATTTCAAATTCATCCTTCATGCATGACTCAAAAGCTTTGCAAAGAGATTCATTAGTAGAACCAAAAATAATATCATCTACATAAATTTGTACAATAAGAATATCTTTTTCTACATGTTTAGTAAACAATGTTGTGTCAATTTTACCTTTCTTAAAACCATTTGAAATTAAAAATGAAGAAAGTCTTTCATACCAAGCCCTAGGGGCTTGTTTTAAACCATAAAGAGCTTTATCTAATTTAAAAACAAAATCCGAATGTGTAGGATCAACAAACCCGGGGGGTTGTTCAACATACACTTCCTCTTCAATAAATCCATTTAGAAAAGCACTTTTAACATCCATTTGAAATAATTTGAAATCTTTATATGAGGCAAATGCTAGTGTCATCCGTATGGCTTCAACCCGTGCTACGGGTGCAAAGGTTTCTTCAAAATCGATCCCTTCGATTTGAGTGTAACCTTGGGCAACTAACCTAGCCTTGTTTCTAACTACATTACCCGATTCATCCAACTTGTTCTTAAAGATCCACTTAGTACCAATTGTTGGTCTATCGTGGGGCCTAGGAATAAGGTGCCAAACTTGGTTGCGCTCAAATTGATTGAGCTCCTCTTGCATGGCTAGCAACCAATATGAATCGGCCTCGGCTTCGAGGACATTTTTGGGTTCAATATGAGAAATGAATGCATAGTTACCACAATAGTCATGAAGTCTAGAGCGAGTAGTTACCCCTTTTGATATTTCACCTATGATGAGGTCCTTGGGATGATGTGGATTGTATCTCCAATCCTTTGGTAGTGGATGAGTAGGCTCCACCTCATGTGTTTGATTTTCATTTCCTTGTGCCTCTTCCACCTTAGCTTCGCTTCCTTCATCATCCTTTGGTTTGTCTCCCATAGTAGAAGCATCCTCCAAGGTCACTTTCTCCAAACCTTCATCCAATGCATCTATTTCTACAACATTCTTAACAAACTTGTTAGATTCCTCAAACTTAACATGAATAGACTCTTCAATAGTCAATGATGATCTAGTGAAAACTCTATAAGCCTTACTAGTGTTTGAGTAACCTATAAAAATAGCCTCATAAGATCTAGCATCAAATTTTCCTAAATTATCTTTTGAGTTTAAAACAAAGCATTTGCAACCAAAAATTTAAAATAGGAAACATTAGGTTTTCTAGAAAAATACATTTCAAAAGAAGTTTTAGTAGTATTTTTACACAAGAAAACACGATTTGATATATAGCATGATGTATTAACGGCCTCGGCCCACAAATAATGTGGTAGACCATATTCACTTAGCATTGTCCTAGCCATCTCTTGTAATGTTCTATTTTTCCGTTCAACTACTCCATTTTGTTGTGGAGTTCTAGGACAAGAAAGTTCATGCTTTATTCCATGTTCATCACAAAAAGTGGTAAAGGGTTGGTTAATGAATTCACCTCCTCTATCACTTCTTATTCTCAAAATTGAAACATCTTTTTCCTTTTCAACTCTTTTCTTAAAAGTTTGAAAATACGAAAATGCTTGGCTTTTATGTTCAAGAAAGAAAACCCAAGTAAATCTTGAAAAATCATCAACCAAAACATAAGCAAATCTATTCCCACTTAAACTTTTGGTTTGTGTAGGGCCAAAAAGATCCATATGGATTAACTCCAAAGGACGTGATGTCATGATATCCTTAATTGACTTGAAAGAAGACTTAGTTTATTTCCCAAATTGACATGCGTCATAAACTCGGTCCTTTTCAAAATTCAAGTAAGGAATACCTTTCACCATTTCCTTTGTGTTTAACCTAGAAATGTGATCAAAAGAAATATGCCCTAATCTCCTATGCCACAACCAAGAGTCATCATCGAGGGCTTTCAAACAAGTAATATTACAAGACATATTTAACATATCAATCATATAAACATTACTTTCACGAAAACCGGAAAATACACAAACATTAGAAGTTCTATCAATAACTTTACACGAAACATTATCAAAAACAATATCAAAACCTTTATCACAAAGTTGACTAACACTCAAGAGATTATGCTTGAGGCCATCAACTAAAACTACATTTTCAATTAAAGGAGAGGTGCCAAGTTTTACATTACCAATACCGATGATTTTACCCTTGGCGTCATCTCCGAAGGTGACGGTGCCACCTTCATGATATCTTGATAGGGTTGCAAAGTTGTTGATGTCCCAAGTCATGTGCCTTGAGCAACCGCTATCAAGATACCACAATCCTCTACGTCGTTGGGATTTGGAAAGTACCTACATCATTTAACATAATTGTTGATTTTGGTACCCAAACTTTCTTGGGTCCTTTAAAGTTAGTGCCTCGAACCCAAACATTATGACGTGAAACGTTTAATCTATCATAGCAAAAATTGGCTAAGTGCCCTTTCCGTCCACAATGTGAACATGAGAACACTCTACCATACATGAATGCATGATGTGTATGTGTAGTGTGAGCATGTTTTGGGGTTTTGCCATGTTGTTTAGGTTGTGTAGCATGAGCATGAACATGAGCATGAGCATTTTTCTTTAGGGCTTGTTTCTTAGGAAACATAGCCTCAATTTTCTTCTTGTTAAATTCGCAATCTTTCAAAACAACACTTAATGAGTCTAATCTTTCCTTAAGCATAGAAACTTCATTAGAATCAATTAGTGGGGCCTTACCTTTGCAAGAAATCTTATATTTTTCAAAATCATTTTTGGTAGTGGCCAAAGTGGAAACCAAATCATCTTTTTCTTTTGTAAGAGTAAAAACTTGAAGACTTAAAGATTCATTATCCTTTTTCATTTTAAGATACTTTTTCTTTAAGAAATCATAGTTTTGTGATAACTCAACAAAAGCCTCTTCTAACACATCCATAGAAAGTTCATTATCATGAGAAGGGGAAGAGGTTACCTTGCTTGTGCCTTCATTAGCCATGAAGCACATGTTGGCGGTGTCTATTTCTTCCTCGGATTCGGTCTCCGAATCCCAAGTTGCCTTCATAGCCTTCTTCTTGTAAGGCTTCTTTGAAGTGGAGGGCTTAGCTTTGTCCGGACACTCCGCCACAATGTGTCCGGGCTTTTGGCAATTGAAACAAGTGATTTTCCTTTCTTCTTTGCCTCCTTGCCATCTTCTTCTACCTTGGTACTTCGCCTTGTTGTACATCCTCCGGACGTTCTTTACAAGGAGTGAGAGCTCCTCATCATCTTCTTCTTCATCGTCTTCATCGGAGTGTGTAGCTTAACTCTTGAAGGCGATAGTCTTCTTTTTAGAAGGAGCCATATCCTCCCTAGCTTTCCTTTCCATCTCATGGGTTTTGAGGTTCCCAATGAGACCTATAAGCTCCATCTCTTCATTGTCGTTGAGTTCCTTCAAGGTTGTTGCTTTAACTTCCCATGAAGGGGGAAGTGCACGGATGATCTTCCTTACTCTTTGATCATTGTTGATATCTTCACCTAAAGAAGAGAGTCCATTAGTAATCTTGGTAAATCTTGTAACCATATCATCTATGGTTTCATTTTCTTGCATGCTAAATGTTTCATATTGGGACCGAAGAAGGTCAATCTTAGCCTTCTTTACTTGTGAGGTCCCCTCATGTGTGACTATCAAGTGTGACCAAATCTCATATGCGGATTTGCAATGGATAACCCTAGCTATGTCATCATCATTTAGGGCTTGTAGGAGTGCATAATGAGCTTTGGCATTGGCATCGAATTCCTTAGTCTCTATTTCGGACCAAGTGGATTCGTCACCGGGGGGTACACTAAAGGACTTAGTCACGGCTTTTGCAACTCGGCTACCTAGAGATTGCAAAAACACGGTCATCTTAACTTTCCATATGGGAAAGTTAAGTCCATCAAACTTAGGAGGGGTCTTAATTCCATCGGCCATTTTTACTATATGAATATGAATGAAATGATTAGCAAATTAGGATCTTCTCTAAGGTTGTTAAACCAAATCCTAGAGTCCAAGCTCTGATACCAATTGAAAAACACCTAGAGGGGGGGTGAATAGGTGTGATTGCTAATCTTAAAATTTTAACTCTCTAAATGCGGAACCTAAAACAAGTGAGGCTCAACTTAGTACAATTCAACAAGTGTAGCCGAATTCCTCTTGCGAGGCTCTGGACTAAACTCCTCTTGATTCCCCTTGATATGGGTTGAGGCGCTATGTGAAGCTCTTGTTGGATGAGTACGGGATTGGCACACACAAGTATGAAATGGATGATATGAAGAATGATGCAAACACAATGATATATGGCAAGAATTACAAGCAAGCAAATAGTAGCACAAGAAAATTAACCAATATCACAAGTATGCAATAGTAAGCAATAAGGAGCTATTGAAAAGTAAAGCAAGAATTAGACGCAAAGGCAATCGCAAACAAAGTGATTTGTTTCGAGGTTCGAGCCACCGCTCTACTCCCCGCCTTCACCTCCGTGAAGGGTTCCACTATCCACCGAGGACGCCTTTACAATTTGGTCTACCGAAGACCGAGCACCGAGCTCCACCGAGTACAAAGGACCTCTACCGAAGAGGTTGCTCCACAAGAAAAGGATTACAAGAACAAAGTGATCACAACAAGATCACTACACTCTTTCTCAAACTCTTTTACAAACACTCTCACTTCAATTACAACTTCACTATAGAATGAGTATAGGATTTTTGGCTCTATGAAGTGTGGTGAGAAAAATTTCAGTTGTAGAGTGATATTAGTAATCAAACACAACTGAAAAACAAGCTCAAAAAGAATTGGAATGAAAGCTTTAAACTCTTTTCTTTTCTCTTTTGAAAACAATACAAACTTGAGGATTTTTCTAAGTGAAATGCAAGAGAGACTTCTCCTCTATTTATAGGGTTAAAAATAGGTTAAAAACAATTTCTTTTGGTCTTATTTTCTCTGAAAAAGACCTGAAAAACACTGAAAAAGTCTGCCAAGAAATCAGATAAAAAACAGATTTCAGAATTGCACAAAAGAGGAAAGAGCCGTTGGGATTTTGCAGGCCTGGCGGTCGACCGGTCCGGTCGACCGCCAGCCCAGCTGCAAAGAGCCGTTGGCTCTCGGTCGACCGGTCCGGTCGACCGTCCCAAAAGAGGAAACACAGTTTCCTTCTTCCGGTCGACCGGTCCGGTCGACTGAAAAAACCTGTGAGCAATTTGCTCTACATCGGTCGACCGGTTCGGTCGACCGACAGACATGCACAAACAGTGCATGTCCAGACACATCGCCGGTCGACCGGGCCGGTCGACCGAAGTTGCCTGAAACAGAAAACTGGGCTGGTTTTTGAGTTAGAAAAATTTTGAGATATATTTTAAAAATACATATAGCTAAGTATTATGTAGAAAATAGTTTATACACATGTTTTAAACAAGATTATCAAGATATAACGCTTTTGGTACATGTATATATAAACTAAGGCATAAAACTTAGAAATAACCATTTTTAAAAACATAGGAAATATATGAAACAAATGTGTGTGTGCAAATCCTAGAGCCAAATTTCATATACTCACTTTAACATTCTATTTCTTACAATGATTCTAAGACTTCAAGATCTTCAATAGGCTTCTTCATATGATCTTCAACACTTGTTCCTTGAGCCCAATTGGAGTTGACTTGAGTCCAAATCCTTGTATTTGTGAGAGAAGACTTCTAGAATGAATAGAAATCTGAAACACACTTAAACAACAAATGTTATTAGTACAAATAACTAATATGTTTTGTAATCATCAAAATACACTAATCATGGGTGATTGTAACCTTGGGCCAACAATGCTTTCCATGTACTTGCATACATATACAGCGCAATCAACACTGAAAAATATCAATAGAGTAATCATTAAATGAAATTAGATTTTTGTACTAAAAAAGGTAGAAAATATGAAAGGTAAGGAGATGTCAAAAATTTATATACCTGTTTGCTTGTTGGGGGCATGTTGTGTATTTTATATATATTTTTCTCATTAATTTATTGAAATCAATCTCAAAAATCTGTAATAATCTTTCTTTCTGCAATGTCATTAGGAACAAAAATTAGTATTAATCAAATTAAATGCAAGTTTCTAGTAATCGAAATATTAAATTTCAACTCATCATTATTCTTGCATCTTTTTGGTAAAGCTTTAATATACTACTTTTTTTGTCAGCTGGGACCAAAGAGTTGTAAAAAATCCACTCTTGGGTATCGCAATCAAATACCAACAAGGTCCAGTGAAATCCCGGATCGTCGGCACTATATTTGTGATTGATCGGGATGAACATGTACTGCACATCAGCTGTCCATTTTTTCAACAGCTGCTGCTTGATGAAATGATCTTCCAGATCTTCACTTTTATTTACAACACCGTGCTGCGGATAAGAAAAAAATAAATAAAATATAAAATGATTTAGTAGCAGTACATTTTAATTATAAACTGCGACCTTAGTCGCAGTACGTGAGTTAGTAGCAGTACATTTTAATTATAAACTGCGACCTTAGTCGCAGTACATGAGCTAGTAGCAGTACAGTTTAATTATAAACTGCGACCTTAGTCGCAGTACATGAGTTAGTCGCAGTACATGAGTTAGTCGCAGTACATTTTAATTATACACTGCTATCTTAGTCGCAGTACGTGAGTTAGTAGCAGTACATTTTAATTATAAACTGCGACCTTAGTCGCAGTACATGAGTTATGCCTACACAGAGATAGAGAATATTAGTAATCTGTTCCACAATTGATATACATTAAACCGTAAAGGAGAAAGTAGATTTTTACCCAAGCTTCGCTCCGAAAGAATATGCTTTTTATTCCTTCTCCTTTCTCTAGATTCTGCATGTAGAAATGAATTATATTCGCATCTAATTCTCTACTGAACATCAGGTCCTCAATGTCATTCCTTGTAATCATGATTCCATTGTCGGTATCCTGATACGCAGTAGAACTGCAAGATATTCAAAACAAAGTTAGTAATTAAATTGTTCTTATATAAAGGTATAACAGTTTTTTGATATGAATTATAATAAAATTAATTAACTTACTCATAGAAGGACTTATCGAAGAAATTTTTTATAAGATCTTGTTAATGGGGCTGCAGAATTCTGTATGCTATGGTTTCGGTCAATTCTCTTGATTTTGGCTCAGTGGAGGAAATCTCTTTGTCGCCGAAACCAGCGGCAGAACTCACAGCCGCAGGCTGTGGAAGAGAATGTTCATTTATTTTCTTCTTCTGTTTTGGATAAACGAAGTCGGAGTCATCGCGATCTCTTTAAGCGCGCTTGCGTTCTTTGACTCCCCTTTCTATCGTTCCTTTAGAGTATTCCAAAACAGTTTCTTTTAAGGATTGCTTCTGAGGCGGAGTATGTTCTTGATTTTTTTCTTCAGAAGCTATATCTCTTTGGGTTTCTTGAATCATTTGAGTTATATTCAAAGAAAAACTTGGGATTCTTCCCCAGAAAAATTTAAAATAGATTCAGAACCCTTCCAATTTTTT
This sequence comes from Agave tequilana, assembly GCA_038442645.1. Classification (NCBI taxonomy): domain Eukaryota; kingdom Viridiplantae; phylum Streptophyta; class Magnoliopsida; order Asparagales; family Asparagaceae; genus Agave; species Agave tequilana. Next base: position 73,367 of record JAVJIF010009351.1, on the reverse strand, counting down.
CTTCTTCTCTTCTTCAGCCTGCTCCATCATCTGCTCCATCATTCTTTTCTGCTCCTTTTCCTCTTCACCCTTCCTTCTAATTTGCTCTTCCCCCACATTCCTCTTTTTCTCCCGCTTCTTCTTTAACTCCTCCAACACATTCCTCCTCTTCTCCTTTTCCTGCTCCCCCTCTTCTTTCCTCTCCTTTTCGATGCTCCTCTTCTTCTGATCCTCATCTTTGTTGGCCCAAAGGCCTTCCACTCTAGTTTTGATGATGATTAACTCATGTAGTTATGTGTACTAATAATCTTGTGTTATTTAGTTTCAGATCATTAATCAAGTTATTAGTTGGTGAAAGCTTTCACACATCTTTCACATGTTGATTCAAGAGCCCGAGCGTCAAAGATCACATATAGCACTTGCTCGATGGATCAAGGAGTTTTGGATCGAGTCGGCTTGGAGATTGCGCTCTACAAGAAGACTTCGGTACCATAGTTTAGTTTTGTGTTTAGATCTAAAATTGTAAAGATTAGAATAGTATGATAATGCTCAAGTTCACTACACACACGTTTCATGTTTTGAATATTGGTTTTTAGTCTTTCGGTTTTAGGTTTAACCGATCTTGGTTTTCATGAATAGATTGATCAAAATAAGTTTACATGGTTTAATGTATATATGATTTGTTCTATATACATGCATGCTTTAATTTCCTAGACAAACTTAGTTTTGACTTACTTATTCATGTGTTTTATGTTTTGATATTTTTGACAAAACATAATTTGGAATTAATGACAAAAACTATGATATATATTTGTTTCATATATATTGGATTTCTATCCATATGCATCATGCTTCAAAGTGTTTAAATATCATGTTTTTGTATTTGGAAGAGTTTTGGAGAAAACGTATTTTCTATTCAAAATTCAAGTTTTAGAAAATACAGTTTTTGGTTTTTGGTAAAAATGATTAGACACAAAAATAGTTCATATTGATTGATATTTGAGCTAAACTTTTTACCACATGTTTATATATCAATGCAAAATGATAAAACTATTTTTGGTGATTTTTAGAAAAGATAAAAGAATTTTTAAACATATTTCAAATTGAATTTTCTGTTCCAGGCTTCAACCAAGTCGACTAGTAACCTGACTAGTCGACTAGGGCTGAGGTCGGTCGACCGGGCCGGTCGACCGACGTGCACAAATCTGTGCACATTTGGCAGCTTTGGGACGGTCGACCGGGACGGTCGACCGGGCTGAGAGCAGAGCTCTCTGTTTGTTTCGGTCGACCGGGGCGGTCGACCGGTAGCTGCCAACGGGCAAAAATTGACCGTTGGGCGGTCGACCGGCAGGGTTATTTTGGCAAAATCTGCTGCCAACGGCTAGTTTTCAGATTTGCCTATAAATACCCCATTTGCAAGAGTTTTTCTTTAAGATTTTTTGTGCGAATTTTTCCCTACTCTCTGGTGTTTTCACAGCAATTAAAAGAGGTTTTTGGATTCAAATTGAACAATCTTTTTGGTGTTTTTATTAGGGTTTGAAAAATCAAAGAAAAGGGATTTTGGGAAAAGCTTTTGGTTGAACTTCACTATCCTCATTTTCTATTATTTCCCAAAGATTTTCTTTGAGTTGCTGGTTTCAAATCCCTTGGTTTTCTCCACACTTGAGCAAAAATCTACTATCTTTTCTATAGGATCTTTGTGTATGGGAAAAGAGATTGTTTGTGGTTGTTGTTGAACCACCAAGTTGTAAACCCTCTATACTTTGCTTTGTGCTTTTCCCTCTTGGGTTGAGGAGGTTGTTTGTGCAAGTGGTTTGTATCCCTCAAGTTGTGAGGTGATCCTTACTTGGCTTTGTGCTAATCCCTCGGGTTGTGAGGTGATTGTTTGTTGGCTTGGAGTTGTGCCTCAAGGAGGAGGTTGTGTTTGTAAGGAGAGGAGTTGGGTACTCCTTGTATTGTGATTGCCCCAAATCCTCGGTGGAGGTTCCCTTTGTGGGAGTCCTTTGTGGACAAGCTAGTGGACTTAAAATCCTTCTGGGTGAAGGCGGGGATGTAGAGCTGGGTGCTCGAACCTCGAAACATATCTTGGTGTTTGCGCTTGTTCATTGACTCTTACTCTCTCTCTCTCTCTCACTCTTTACTTTGTGCCTTGCATCTATTCATATTGCTCATACATACTTATATGCTTGGCTTGGTTGTGTGCATCTCTTGTTGAAATTGCAAATTAGTTTTTAATTCCGCATTGAGTTGACTAGATTAGCATAATCATCTATTCACCCCCCTCTAGGTGATCTTTCAATTGGTATCAGAGCTAGTGCTCCTGATATTTAGGTTTAACCACCTAGGAGTGAGATCTTGGTTTGCTAATCTTCATTTGCATTGTACATTTGCACTCATTTAGTTTGCACTCATGGATAGCCCTCCTATATTTGACCATATTAGACTTGATGTTTGGAAGGCCAATATGAGTAGCCATTTGAAAAGACTAGGACATCTAGTTTATCAAGCCTCCACTATGGAATCATTCCCCAATAGTAGCAAGCATAAGAAGGCAAATGTATTAGCACTTAGAACACTTAGAGCATCTCTAGGTGAACATCTTTTACCCGTGTTTAATCATTATGACTCGGCTTTTGCTGTTTGGAGCTTATTGACGTCTCCCGAGCTTCCAAGGATTATCAACAAGATGAGGAGATCTAAGAGAGAAAAGTCCGAAGAGCATTGCTTCATGGTCCAAGGGAAAAACTCCCTTGAGGTACAATCGGACACTCAATTAGATGATAGCTCTAGTTCCTATTGCCATGGTTGTTTTGAAGTTCAAATTTTAAATTTGGAACTTGCTCAAAAGCTTGAGAATTTATTGGAAAAACACAATCTTTTGAAAGAGGACAACCTTGTTTTGAAAAATAAATTAAAGGATTTGTGTTCTAATTTTGAATTAGTTTTGCAAGAAAAGGAAGAGATCACTAGTGAATGTGACTCACTAAGATCTCAACTAGACCTTGCCCTTGATGAGATTGAGATTTAAAAAACAAAAATGATTGCAATGATGTTGTGAAAAACAATGAGGTTTTATCTTCTAAATTAGATTTTGTTTTAAAAGATAACCTTGTTTTGAAAAATAAAATTGATTCAATTACAAAAGAATTGAATTTGGTTTTGAAGAAAAATGAATCTTTGCAAAATGAGATTGATATTCATGTTTGTCATGCTAGTGTAGCTTCTTGTTCTAGCACTCCTATTGCATGCTCCACTTTGTCTTCCACTATTGAAAATGATATAAATATTTTGAAGAAAAGTGTTGAATGTTTGGGCTCCACTCTGAGCCAATGCACATTGAATCATACACGTTTGGAAACCTTGGTTCGCAAGAAACAAGGTCCATCTTTGCATGCTCACCCTCCACGGCATACACATGCTTTCCACGGTCACCACCATCGCACATATGCTCATGTGTACACATGTACACATTGTGGCCGAAAAGGCCATCTTGCTAGATTTTGTTATGATCGTATATATCATGAAAATTTAGCAACTAATCTTGTTTGGGTTAGAAAGGATACTAACCCCTGTGGACCCACAAAGAAATGGGTACCAAAGACCACCTCTATACTTTTTGATGTAGGTGGGAGCTCTCGCAAAACGTGAGAGTGTTGGTGCCTTGGAGTGGATGCGTTCCGTGCCTAAAGAGAACCATTTGGATGCTTCACTCTCAAGGAGATTTGGTGGGAGGACCACCGTGGTTTGGAGAATTAGAGATGCACCTTCATCGGTTTTGGTATCATTCTCTAACTCCCATTTTTATTTGCATGCTTTTCATGTTCATCTATTTATAGCATGCCATGGTTTATTGTTCATTATGCTTATGACATGCTTATTAGAATAGTGCTATACATGTTTAGTTACTTGAGCACCCATGTTTTATATGGATCTATACTTAGTGTTCTCACCTTGTTTAAACTAACATGTATGCCCTAGATCTAATGCACATGCATATGCATTATGACCTTTTGGATGTTTATGATGTTTATGATTTTCGTTTTGTTTCATTGTTTCATGATTAGTATGATGTTTGTCATGTTTATTAGACTTATGCTTTACATGATTAGTTGTTGAGACACCCATGATTAGTATGGACCCATATTTTATGTTCTCCTTATGTTTTAGCTATCATGTTAATCATAAGATCTTATGCATATGTCTTTGTCATGCAAATCATATGGTTGACTATGACTTTTTGTTTTAATAATTCATGTTTTGATTATTATGTTTATCATGTTGAGTTATGATTCCCGTTTTATGCTTAATGATTTGATTACTTGTTTAGATGTTAGTTTTCATTAAGACTAGAATTTATACTTGCACATGTAGTGAGACACAAATAAATCTTTATATATGTTTGTGCTTGGATGCTTATTTGTACCCATTAAATGTGTTAGTATAGCCTAGTTTTGATGATTCATGCATTTTAAACTTGTATTCCTATTTTTGGATTTGTTTTATGTATATGAGTTTTCATTTCATGTATATGTTTATTTTGCCAAACCTTAAGATATACATGTATACTCTTTGAGTCATTTGCCTTTCATGCAAACCTATATATATGGACTCAATTGTGCTTAGGGATATGTATGTATACTTATTATGTTGACAATTCATACATATACCTTGAAATGAAATTAGCTTTGGTGAAAATTTAGTTTTTCTTGATTTCGTGTTTATTTGTTTAACTTCATGTATATGTCCATCTTGTCCAACCTATCATTTATACATATACATCCTTGAGCCACGTGCCTTCATGCATATACTTTTGTGGACTCATTATGTTTAGGATATGTATGTATACTTTAGTTTGTACATGACATACATATGCCTTGAAATTTAAAACGTTTAGATGAATTTCATGTTTTCAAGGAATTTCATATGAGCTTAATTGAATATTTTCATGTCGATATGTGTCATATTTTACTTGTACACTCACTTTATTAGTTTACTCATGATTTGTTTTCATGAGAATTTAAATGAGCTTTATGAATTTTGAGTGTTTAGTGATCATGTGATTTACATGTGTTTCATGAAAAATAATTTTGTTTCATTCCTTGCTTGAAGGATTTCGTACTAGTTTTAAAAGTATTTCCTATAACTAGTTCGTATTCTTCACTATGGTAGAGATTTTCAAACATACTACATTTTCAAATCTATTTTTGAAAACCCCTACCTTCCATGGGAGGATGGATGGGAGATCATGTTCATGTATGCCTTATAATGAAAATCATTTAAAACTTGAACCATGATTGGGAGGTATTGTGATATGAGATATACATTTGATATTATTATTATTTTAATTGGTATCATTGAATTCTTTCAATTGGTATCAATCTTGACATTTCTTGTATACTCATATGTGTTTGTATGTATGTATGCTTTCTATTCCAAGAATATCAATTTTTATTGGTATCTATTCTTCATACATATATATGTTTTATTTGTGCTTATTATATTCCTATATCTTTAAGCACAAAATCTTGTTTATGCTAGTGCTTGAGCTTCAATTTTGTTTTAATTGATTATTTTTAAATTGGTATCAAGCCTACACATTGTTTTAGTTTGTATTTCATAAAGGGGGAGAAAATTTGATTTTGTCTTTCAATTGGTGATTTCTCAATTGGTATTTGATTCCCACTCCCTTACTTTATGATTGAAAATTTCAAATTGGTATCATATGTTTAAAATGAAAATGATTTACAATCGGTATCAAAATATGTGTGTTTAGACATTCAAGATTTAGTATGTTTATTTTCAATTGGCATCAAGATGTTTCATGTGTTTTTGCTTAAAATTGGTATCAATATTTTTGTTTGTTTTCCTTTCAATTGGTATCATGATGCTATTCTTTGACATATTTTCAATTGGTACCTCTAATTGACTTTGGTTTTGTTTTAGACAAAAGAGGAGAAAATATTTTTTTTTGATTCATTGTTTCGAATAAAAAGGGGGAGAAATATTTATTGATTTTTCTATTGATTTGGCTTTGCTTTTACCCCTTATTGAAAAGAGAGAAGATTTTGTTTTGTTTTGGTTTTTACCCCTTTGTTGATGATTGACAAAAAGGGAGAGAAGAATTTGGGTTTATATATGCATGTTTTGTTTTGCATATAGTAAGTTTAATTTAGTTTAATTTTAATTGGTATCTAAAGCATGTTTTGTAATTGGATGTTTTGTAATCGGTACCTAGAGTGTAATTGGTATCCAGAGCATGTTTTGTTGAGCATGTTTTGTGTTAAACATTTCATTGGAATTGGTATCTAGAGCATGTTTTGTTTTTTTAACATTTCATTGGTATCTAGAACCCTTTATTGTTTATGCATAGATATGCATGTTTCATGTTTCATGTTTAAGAAGCCTTCATTGCATATTCATTATGTTTATTTGGTTATACATGAGTTAAGGGGGAGCTTCTTTGAAGCTTAACTTTAATCCATGCATATATATAACTCCATGAGTTTTGTCATCATCAAAAAGGGGGAGATTGTTAGCCCAAAGGCCTTCCACTCTAGTTTTAATGATGATTACCTCATGTAGTTATGTGTACTAATAATCTTGTGTTATTTAGTTTCAGATCATTAATCAAGTTATTAGTTGGTGAAAGCTTCCACACATCTTTCACATGTTGATTCAAGAGCCCGAGCGTCAAAGATCACATATAATACTTGCTCGATGGATCAAGGAGTTTTGGATCGAGTCGGCTTGGAGATTGCGCTCTACAAGAAGACTTCGGTACCATAGTTTAGTTTTGTGTTTAGATCCAAAATTGTAAAGATTAGAATAGTATGATAATGCTCAAGTTCACTACACACACGTTTCATGTTTTGAATATTGGTTTTTAGTCTTTCGGTTTTAGGTTTAACCGATCTTGGTTTTCATGAATAGATAGATCAAAACAAGTTTACATGGTTTAATGTATATATGATTTGTTCTATATACATGCATGCTTTAATTTTCTAAACAAACTTAGTTTTGACTTACTTATTCATGTGTTTTATGTTTTGATATTTTTGACAAAACATAATTTAGAATTAATGACAAAAACTATGATATATATTTGTTTCATGTATATTGGATTTCTATCCATATGCATCATGCTTCAAAGTGTTTAAATATCATGTTTTTGTATTTGGAAGAGTTTTGGAGAAAACGTATTTTCTATTCAAAATCCAAGTTTTAGAAAATACAGTTTTTGGTTTTTGGTAAAAATGATTAGACACAAAAATAGTTCATATTGATTGATATTTGAGCTAAACTTTTTACCACATGTTTATATATCAATGCAAAATGATAAAACTATTTTGGTGATTTTTAGAAAAGATAAAAGAATTTTTAAACATATTTCAAATTGAATTTTCTGTTCCAGGCTTCAACTAAGTCGACTAGTAACCTGACTAGTCGACTAGGGCTGAGGTCGGTCGACCGGGCCGGTCGACCGACGTGCACAAATCTGTGCACATTTGGCAGCTTTGGGACGGTCGACCGGGACGGTCGACCGGGCTGAGAGCAGAGCTCTCTGTTTGTTTCGGTCGACCGGGCGGTCGACCGGTAGCTGCCAACGGGCAAAAATTGACCGTTGGGCGGTCGACCGGCAGGGTTATTTTGGCAAAATCTGCTGCCAACGGCTAGTTTTCAGATTTGCCTATAAATACCCCATTTGCAAGAGTTTTTCTTTAAGATTTTTTGTGCGAATTTTTCCCTACTCTCTGGTGTTTTCACAGCAATTAAAAGAGGTTTTTGGATTCAAATTGAACAATCTTTTTGGTGTTTTTATTAGGGTTTGAAAAATCAAAGAAAAGGGATTTTGGGAAAAGCTTTTGGTTGAACTTCACTATCCTCATTTTCTATTATTTCCCAAAGATTTTCTTTGAGTTGCTGGTTTCAAATCCCTTGGTTTTCTCCACACTTGAGCAAAAATCTACTATCTTTTCTATAGGATCTTTGTGTGTGGGAAAAGAGATTGTTTGTGGTTGTTGTTGAACCACCAAGTTGTAAACCCTCTATACTTTGCTTTGTGCTTTTCCCTCTTGGGTTGAGGAGGTTGTTTGTGCAAGTGGTTTGTATCCCTCAAGTTGTGAGGTGATCCTTACTTGGCTTTGTGCTAATCCCTCGGGTTGTGAGGTGATTGTTTGTTGGCTTGGAGTTGTGCCTCAAGGAGGAGGTTGTGTTTGTAAGGAGAGGAGTTGGGTACTCCTTGTATTGTGATTGCCCCAAATCCTCGGTGGAGGTTCCCTTTGTGGGAGTCCTTTGTGGACAAGCTAGTGGACTTAAAATCCTTCTGGGTGAAGGCGGGGATGTAGAGCTGGGTGCTCGAACCTCGAAACATATCTTGGTGTTTGCGCTTGTTCATTGACTCTTACTCTCTCTCTCTTTACTTTGTGCCTTGCATCTATTCATATTGCTCATACATACTTATATGCTTTGCTTGGTTGTGTGCATCTCTTGTTGAAATTGCAAATTAGTTTTTAATTCCGTATTGAGTTGACTAGATTAGCATAATCACCTATTCACTCCCCCTCTAGGTGATCTTTCAATCTTCCCTCCTCCTCTGCTCGTCTCTCCTTCTCTTCTCATTCTCCTCCTCTTCTCCTGCCCCTCCTCTTCCCTCCTCCTCTCCTCTTTTTCTTGCTCCCCCTTTTCCCTCCTCTTCTTCTCCTTCTCCTCTTCTTCCCTCATTCTCCTTTCATTCTCCTCCACTTCCATTCTCCTCTTTTCATTCACATTCTCCTCCATTTCTCTCCTCCTCTCCTCCTTTTCCTTCTCTTCTTCCAATCTTCTTCTCTCATGCTCCTCCTCTTCCCTCTTCTTCTCCGCAGCAGCGGCTGCTCTCAGCAGCTCTTGTTCTTCTTCCACTTTTAATTTCCTCTGCTGCCTTTTTAGTTTTTTTTCTTCTCTCTTTTTTCTCTCCTTTTTATTTTTAATTCAGCCTTGAGTCTGCTCTCAGTCTCCATTTTTTCAATTTTTTTTCAAGCTGAGAAACATATTCTCTCAAGTGCTGATTTTGAGACCTCAACTCTTTTATCTCTTCAGCTTGATCATCCCGTGGTGGTGGCAAATAACCTGTAAAAGATGGTTCTTTCTCACTCGTTTCAGCCGCTTCTGGCTCATTTTTCGCCGGGATGTCAGCTTCATTATATGTATGGTCTTCTTCTTCTTCATCATCATCTTCTTCTTCTTCTTCCTCCTCCTCTTCCCCTTCAACAGGAAGGCCAACCATATTTTTTTCAGCATTAGAGATGTTGGCCATTCGACTCAAAATCTGAAAATAAACAGAAAAAATGTAAGTTAAAAATAAAACAATGAAATATTTATACTGCGACCATGGTCGCAGTTTATTTATGAAGTATTGGGCCAAATGGGGTATTCTTGATCGCCTCTACGAAATCTGCCTGAATGTACTTTTGAAATTTCTTGATGAACTCGCACATAGGTTTTAGGCTTGATCTCAGTGGACGAACCTTAATCTGTTGTTTACCTATAGATGAAGAAAAATAAAAAAGTTTAGACCAATGATTATATATAAATTATAAGTGAGCAAAAAGCATATTATTTTTAATAAACTGCGACAAAGGTCGCAGTCATCTACAGTGCAAACATAATATACTGCGACCCGGGTCTAAACTGCGACCAAGGTCGCAGTCATCTACAGTGCAAACATAATATACTGCGACCCGGGTCGAAACTGCGACCAAGGTCGCAGTCATCTACAGTGCAAACACAAACTACTGCGACCCTGATCTACACTGCGACCCAGGTCGCATAAGACTACAGCGCGAACACAAACTGTTACAGCGATTCTGGTCGACACTGCGACCAATGTCGCAGTAATCTACAGTGCAATCATAAACAAATGCGACCAGGGTATACACGGCGACGAAGGTCGCATAAGTCTACAGTGCAGAAATAAACAACTGCAACCCAGGAATGATGAAACAAATGACGTTAAATACACTGCGACCATGGTCGCAAAACACTACATAAATATTGAAACAACGGCGACCCCCATGTCTTCAGTATGTTAAAAAAAGGAAGTTTCATATACTGCGACCAGCGTCGCATTCGTCAAATTTGAAAAGTCCAAAAAAAAAAAAAAAAAACCTGCCTGAGACACACATGTTTGAAAACAAAATTTTAACAACTGCGACCGAGGTCAACATAAAATGTATGAAAATAATTAAATTTAAAAAAATATTATCAAGGTCCCATACATAAAAATCACTTTTTTCGAAAATACTGTGACAAACTAAAAATAGAACGAAATGAAAATAACTTGAAAAAAATAAACCTTTATTTTTGTGTTACAAATTTTAAAATTTTAAAATTTATTCGTCATCTAAAGTTTCAAAATCTCTTTCTTATGTGCGAACATGGTCCAAAGATTTTAAAAAAAAAAATACTCAAACGGAAATAAATCTGGAAAAAATTTATAACAATTAAAATACCAAACCCTAAAAATTTTTTAAAAATATCTTTTTTCTATTATCTTTTTCGGCGGATGATTTCTTTGGCGCCATGTGTTGCAAATATATTTTTTAAAAAATCTGATCAAATTTGTGAAACAAAAGAACTAATTGGATCAAAATGATCGGGTGAAATTTTAGAGATGAAAATTTTTGAGAAAGACAACTTTTTTACATAAGGTAAAAAGATGTGACCGAGGGTATTTTCGGAAGATGCATTGTTGAGGTGGCTGACATTAAATTGGGTGGGATTTTTCATCTTTTTGTCCGCCCAAATTTATGACAGGTGTGTGGAGTATTTAAAATCCTAAAAATCATTAAATGAATTAAAATAATTAGTGTTTTTCTCTTCTAATCAGCCCGGCATGGCAGGGGCGATGCTCCTTCGTCAGAAAAAAATGGAAAAAGAAAAAGAAATCTGGAACTTGCTATTTTATTGTCTGCGTGGATCGCTTGGTCCCATCGTGTGGCCCCATGACGAATTAATCCCTTTGGATATGAAGTGCATAGAAACTCATACCGCTGAGGCTTATAAGTTTTGCATAAATCATATTGTGACAAGGTGAGGATATCATTATGATGTTCTTATGATGAATTAATACCTTTGGATATGATGTTTTTGGAACTTACTAGTCTTAACGATCCATGCACAATGATATCAGTGCATAGGAACTGCTCATATGGCCCCGGTGACCTATTAGTCTCTTTAGGGTTTATCTTACTTAATTGATGTTAATTACTGTGTTTCTATTGATGTTTGGTTTTGTTTCTTTTCGATGGGGAATTAAATCGAGTGTGATGCTCGCTGTTAATATCCTATCAATTCTTGATTTTTGCTCAAGTTGTGAATGTGATTAACGTTGCATGTGTTAAATTAAAGTTTAGGATTTTTACTAAATTTTTTTTGATGAAAATAAATATTATCACATTCCATAAATTACAGTATCTTCAATGGGGTTTATGTGAGATAAAATTAATGATCGTTTAAGTAAAACCTAATATAACTAGGTAGATTTTTCAAAGGTAGACTATTTAGTAACTTATTTTGTTTTACTCTTATTTTATGATCCTCTAGTCGACCCATTAAGATTGACAGTGGTGCTACATTACTTAAAGTTTTATATATTACTCAAAGGTGATTATATAATTTTTAGGTAACCTAGTAGGACAAGATAGACTATACGTGTCTGGAAGATTAGGATAATCCTAAACCCAAATGATAGGAAGTGTTTGTATTTGAACCAAACATGATCAGTCTAATCTTGAGCATGATTTTATCATCAACTAGGTGTAATCATATTTAGTCATTGTCTGAAGGCAAGATTAAATTGTTGATTGTCGGACAGTCAGAGTGAAAAGATATAAAATATGAACAAAATCCCACTCTGACTCGACCATCCTAACCCGGATATGCTCGTGACCGTAAATAATTAATGCATATATATTCACATAAGTTTATTATGTATAAGGAATATTAATCCAGTCTAATATTTATTTCCACTACAGTTATAGAACCCACTTCTAATCCAGAGACACTCAGACAGGAATAGAAGCCTTGACAGATCTAGAGTAGGCAATATAGCTGTCATGTCATTTTGAATTGAAACTTGTTGATGTGCCCACTCATACATGGTGGTTTGATTCTGGTGCAACTACTCATATTTCCCACTCGCTGCAAGGGTTCACAACAAGGCGAGCGGCTAGGCCTGAAGAGCAGCTTTATTCGGGGACTGGAGAAAAAGTTCAAGTAGAGTTCGTAGAAACTTTTAAACTAGTTTTGGATTCTGGCCTAATCTATATTTAGAAGAAACTTTTTATGTGCCATCTTTAAGGCACAATTTGATTCCTGTTTTCAGACTGCTTCCCTTTGGATATGATGTCACTTTTAAGAATTCTAGTTGTAGTGCTAATCTCCAAGGTGAACTTGTTGGTTCTGATTTGCTTGTTGATTGTCTATTCAGCTTGACATTGAGTGCATCATATGAGCAGTTTCTATGAGATGTAAGTTCTTCTCATAATGTTTTGCTTACCTCTATAAAACGCTGAAGGATTTTCTTGTAGTCTTTTATGTTATGGCATCAATGCTTTGAAAATATTTTCAAAGAGAAATTGCATTCCCTTGTGAAGAAAGGTCTTCGCCTCTTAGATTTTTTTTTTGATTTTCTCCACCTGTGTTTATTGTATTCAGAAAACTAACTAAATTGAAAAAACTTGAGTTAGAAAGGAGTACAGATCTGTTTCAGCTTATACATACTGATATTTGTAAATCTTTCCCCCTTTTTCTCGAGAAGGTCATAGATATTTCATTACATTCATTGATGATTTCTCTCATTATGCCTATGTCTTTCTCCTCAACCAGAAATCTAATTTTTTAGATGTTTTCAAGACCTTTCAATTAGAAGTTGAGTGATAGTTGAATCGAAAGTTAAATGTTGTAAGGTCTAATCGAGGGGGTGAATATTATGGCAAGATCGATTAGGACGATCAATACTCTAGACCATTTTATAGTTTTCTGAAAGATTAGGGCATTGTTACTCAATATAACTCCTAGTCACCTGAGCAAAATGGTGTGTGTGAATGTCTTAATCAAACTTATCAGAATATTATTCGCAGCATGATGAGCCATACAAATTTGCCAGAGAACTTGTAGGGAGAACGTCTTCGCTACTCATTTATATTCTGAATCGTGTTTCTTCCAAGTCCGTTATTGAAGTTCCCTATAAGATTTGGACAAGAAAGAATCCCACTTTCGACCATATTCATGTTTCGGTTGTCTAGCAGAGGCCAAATTGTCCAACCCAAGCATTACTAAGCTTACCGAGGACTGTCAGTTGCTTTTTTATAGGCTTTCCAGAAAGATCTAAGGGTTACATATTTTACTATCCATCCAGACTCATGAAGATTGTTAAATGTGCTCCTAATCATTTTATAGAAGATGGGAGCAGATCACATCGAGATATAGTGTGCGAGGAAGTACTAGGTGATGTTACTCCTTTTGTTACTCCAAGCAATGTTAGTATCTTTTCGGCTCCTTCGTATACTAGCGTTGATCAGAATCTAGATCCAATGCCTGATGTTGATTGGAATTTTCCTGTTGTTCCCCCTCCCACTGCTACACCACCGAGGAGATCTGTAAGAGAAAGACGATCAACCATTTTCGATGATTATGTTATCTATTCAATAGAATGTGATCTATCGGATCTTGCTGATCCAGTTAACTATAACCAAGCTATGAACAATAGATTTACAGTCTAGTGGCGTGAAACAATAAAAGATGAGCTAAAATCTATGACTCAGAATTCTGTGTGGGAGCTAAAACCCTTACCTAAAGGGTTCAAAGTAGTTAATTGCAAATGAGTCTTTAAGACTAAGTGTAACTCTGAAGGTAAAGTAGAACGGTTCAAAGCCAGGTTAGTTGCTAAAGAGTTTAAACAACGTCCAGGGATTGATAATGATGAAACTTTTTCCCCAATTTCGAAGGACTCTTTCAGGATTATTTTAGCCCTCAAAGCTCATTTCGATTTAAAGTTACATCAGATGAATGTGAAGACCACATTCCTCAATGGTGATCTTAAGAGAAAAAATTACATGTGCTAGCCTGAATGTTCTGCTGCTGAAGGAAAGGTGAAACTTTTCTGCAAGCTGAAGCGGCCTATTTATGATCTTAAGCAAGCATCTAGGAAGTGGTACTTGAAATTTGATGATGCTGCTTGCAGTCATAATTTTGTTGAATGCAAGATGGAAAAGTGTGTTTATTTCAAGCAGATTGGGAGAAATTTTGTCTTCTTAGAGCTCTATGTAGATGACATTCTGCTTGTTAGCAATAAAGTTCGATTTCTGCAGGACATCGAGAATTTCTTGTCCAAGCAGTTTGATATAAAGGATATGGGGGAACCCACTTATGTTCTTGGTATCAAAATTGACAGAGATAGGAGCAAAGGATTTCTTGGACTGTCCCAGAAGTCGTACATTGACAAAGTTCTGAAGAGGAATGATATGGAACATTACAAGCCAGGGAGAAGCTCCAATAATTAAGGGTGATGTTTTCTGAAAGTCACAACAGAAAATGAAATTTCAGTAGAAATATTCAAAGAGTATTTATCTGCAGTTGGGAGCATTATGCATGTGATGGTTTGTTTGTTTGAGACCTGACATCAGTTTCATAGCTGGAATTTTAGATAGTTATCAGCAAAATCCTTCTTGATTCAATGACAAGCTGTAAAGAAAGTTCTTCGTTACTTGAAAAGGACTACAGATCTCATGTTGATATACAGAAAATCTGATACATTTGAAATTGTTGGATATATAAACTCAGACCTTGCAAAAATAGAGATGACAGAAAATCTACTTCAGGTTAAGTTTTCATGGCATCACAAGGTGCAATCTTGTGGAAAAGCGGGAAACAGGAGCAAACTGCCTCATCCAGTATGGAGACAGAGTATATAACTTGTAATACAGCAGCTAAGCATGCTATTTGACTCAAGCAATTTATCTCAGAGTTGAAGTTAATGGATTCAATCCAAAGACCTCTTATCATTTTTTTGTGACAACCAAGTTGCTGTCAAGTATATTAAAAATGATTACATCACTAATGATAATAAGCACATTGATCTCAAGTATCATTGTGTCATTAATTATGTGGAAAGAAAGCTTATTGGCATAGTACATAAGTCTACACTGGAGAATAGTACAGACTTACTCACCAAAGGACTCTCAGTGATCATTTTTCAGGCATGAGAGTACTAAAGTCATTCTGATTATTGTTTTTTTGAATGAGAGTATATCTATAATTACTCTTTTGAGTGAGAATTTTTATGTCATTTTTTAGTACTGTCGTTTGTGTTCTTAGTATACTCTATATTTTAGTTTCATGAGATTTTTCTTAAACAATTATTATGATGGCATACAATTATTATCTCGTGTTTCATTTCAACTGATATTATTAAATGTGAACTTATAATGTTAAAGTTAAAGTTATGCAATTGCACAGGTTAAAATATAAAGTGCCACTATTAAGGATTCTCAAAATCGCTTGGGCTAAACGTGGGTGGGCTCCACGGCCTTCATCTCAATATGAGTGATAGTATTAGTATGAAAGTCCTTTGAGTATTGAGATGATATGTGTTTGGTAAGCACACATTGCAGGACATTTATGAAAATGTATTATACACATTACATGTACATTTGCCATACGTACTAAACTCCACCAATAAAGTATTCTCTCGAAAAGTGTTGGGGTCATTAGCCCGAAAGTCCATGATACAAAATTGGCAAAAGCATAATGGGTGGTCGAAATCTATTCGTGAACCGTGCTAGTCATCCTCTCACTCGTCGAGTGCTAGTAGTTTGAGTGCACCTTGACTAACGATAAATTTCACATGTGGTTTTTTTCAAAATCAAATGATGGACATCCGCTTTTAAAATAAAATTGTGATATAAGATATTAAAGATTTTCAAAAAAAATTGTGATATAAGATATTTAAGATTTTCAAAAAAATATTTTTTTAAAAAAAAATTAGTTAGGTATGTCTCGAGTGGGAGATTGTAAGATATTTTCTGATTCGATCCACACCCTATTTACTATTCCATATTATGACACACATGCAACTTATGATAGTCAACATATTAGATGCGTCAAATATGTGCACTAGGTTATAAAAGTTAGTGAAACCAGTACTACTCTCTTATAAGGGTAAGGGGCATTATGGAAAATGCCACTAATCAAAGGATTATCCATAGAGAAGAAGCTCCTCTCTTCAGCTATATACTGATCTCTACCCATAAGAGGGTAGGTTAAGCAGAGAGAAAGCTCTCTATCTTGTTCTCTACAGTGGCGATCCAAATCCGGGTATAGGGTAGAACCACCATCCTTCGAAGAGATATGTTATCTAAAGTACCATCTTAAAATTTATTATACATGATATTGATATCTATGCATAAAAGCAATTGATCATGTTTTATTAGTATTAAATCTGACAACATGCAGTACAGATTTGTCAATGAAATTGTGTTAGAACTAACCTCATAATTCAATTTAGCTATTTTAAATCGTTAGTTCTTCAGCATCTTATAAGCCAATAATTATGGATGCAGTTCTAGTTGTATGTACCTTACATATAAACGGTGGTGGAAGAACAAAATCTCTTTCATTTTTTTTTTTTGTTGTCTAGATTCATCTCCTAAATGTAAGGATCTACCTCTCCCTGCTTCCTTTCAGAACTTTAGAACTTGTCAATTGTTTTGCATGATGGTAAATTTGATTTGGATGTGATGCACCGAATTGTGTAATGACTAATGAATGACCATATAATACTAGCTCCATAGAACTTGCAGTCTTTAATTCATGACATGAAACACACACTACACATCATATTGAAGATATGTCAGTTCTGGTTTTAGTTTCCTCCTTTCATGATTTCCATTTACTTCATTTTTTTTTCCTTTTATTTTCTCATTCACACTGTAGATCAATTGATTTTTCCTTTTCCTTTTCATATTCTCACCTTATGAGTGTTTTTTTATGGAAAAGTTTTCTTCCGTGACTCCTATTTCTCGAAGAGTTTGTATCTTTCCTTGTTGGTTGATAGAGCTATACTGCAGCACATTCTTTCTATTTAACCAAAACTGAAACATGTTTATCTTATTAAATTTTATGAACAATGCTTTGGTATCTTTTTCTCTCTACAGGGGTGAGACATGTGGAGAGTAAATATGCACTCAAGTGAGGCACATGAACAATAGATATGCACCTTGTACTCAAAATATGTAAGCCACACCCAATAACTATCATGTTCATATCCTAGATTCAAAATTATTTATCATAAACATTGAATGCTCTTGGAGAGAATCAAATATTTTTTTTTCCCTTTAAGACTGATGTCACTGTTCTTATTGAGAGATAATTCATTTATAAGATATCACCCTCCATCATATACTATATATTTTAGAGTGAATTATCCCTCATATATTGATCACCATATAAATAATACTACTAAAGACTTAATAAATCTTTTAGATAAAATTAAGGCAGGAGCCATACAATTAATTTTCATCATACTTTTTGTTGTTACATCAATTTTGAAACTAAACTGTAGAGGGAAACAACAAAGCCTGCACCCATTCTTGTTTATTATTCATATTTCTCTCACATTTTCTACTTTCAGGTTTTTGCAAGAAATTTTTTTTGGGTGCTTAGAGTTTTGATTAGTTTCTAATTCTAAGCTTTATTCCAAAGTAATTTTGATTATTTCCATGCCTTGAAGGAATATAGGTTCTGAGGCCGCGACAACTATTTGATATCTCTTTTTCTTTCGAATATATTGAGGTCCCTCTATTTTTTTTCCTCAATAAATATTTCAGATATTATCCCAGTATAATATGCCATGGTTGTTTCATTAATTCAATAAATGAAATGGCTACAGTATTTGAAGGGAAGAGACAGGTAGAGAGGAGAAGAGGGGATGAAACTATCTAAATTTATAAGAAAATAAAAAGGAAACATAAAATCTTAAAAAAGCCATGTTGTAAAATCTAAACCTTAAATCTACAACAAAGCTCCCTAAAAAAAAAATAAAAATAAAAATCCAATAAATGATTCTTTTGAGAATATTTCTTTACTCTAACAAAGAAGACAATTCCTTTTTTTTTCCCATCATTCAAAGACTGTAACATCATGGTAAAATTAGCAACAAAAGCATGACTAACTCGGTGTTTTTGCCTCTTTGGAGTATGGTTAGCAAACACCTTTAAAAAGCTTATTTCATTTTCCAATATGATTGTACCAGAAGATTAAAATCGTTCGATCAGATTGAATTTCAACTGAATATAAATAAAATAAATTTAATTTTAATCTCCAAGCAATAGATTAATTCAGCCGAATCAGATTGAGCCTCAAGTGAATTTAAGCCTCTTTTCATGAAAATTCCTGGCCATCACGTTTGGCTCTAAATTTAGCAATGATATTTGTGCAAAACTAATTTCTTACCATAAGCCAATATAAGATTCATGATGAAGGATGTCATATGCAATTAGCCCACATACTAATTTCTTTGTCACTATGTATGTATGCCGGCATTTTCCAAGTCCTAACAAACCGATAACAAATTTGTTTAGCCAATTGAACAATGCAAAGAATAGTTTTCAGAACATGCATGACTATCTTCCTCTGATCTTAATTAGAAGATAAGAAATAATTACAATTACTCTACTATCTTTTACATAAAAGAACACTACAAGTTGGAGCTGATCCTCTAAGAACGGTTCTCACGAATTCATGTGAGAACTTTCACGTGGGTCGTCGGATCTGATAGATCTCTATCAGATCCGACGACCCACGTGAAAGTTCTCACAAAAATCCGTGAGAACCGTTCTTAGAGGATCAGCACCCCTACAAGTTTCCTCAAAAAGGGGAAAATAAAAGGAAACTCAAACTTACCATACTCCACAGAGTGGAGAGATTTATCCCAATCCATTTGGACCCCTTAGCTTTGTTGCTAAACTTGACCCCGGTTTCAGAACCGTCGGTTCCGGAACCGATGGGGAACCGGTGAGGGAGGAGCTGTGGGGAGAGGGAGGAGGCCTGGAGGGAGAGGGGGCCTGGGGGGAGAGGGAGGAGGCGGAGGGGAAGATTCGGGGTTCAAGAAACCGATTCTTGAAAAACAAAACCGGAACAGGACCAGTTAGGGCTCAGTTTTTGTTCGGTTTGAAACTGGTTGCCCGGTGCAGTTCCGATTTTCCTTCCACAGTTCCGCTTCGATTCGCTGGTTTGAACCTGAACCATGGTCGTCGGGTCTATTTGTTGCCTATATTTATGCCAAAATTTTACAGAGGGGGCAACTAAAGCCTTCCGCGTGCATATTCCCCTCCAAACTCAGATGATTTTGTCAGTAAGATCAAAAGTAATAATATGGACCCTGCAAAAAGTAAAGAAGAAAAATTCTGAATTCTGTTATTATTATTTTTTCCCCATTTGAAGCGAAAGTTGAACTACTTAAAACATATCACCTATTCCTTGTGTATACATGACGGCAAGCATAGAAAGATAAGGAAGTTTTTTTCTTCTTCTTCTTCTTCTTCTTCCACTACTACTACCATGACTCATCTTCCTCCTCTAAATAGATAGCCAGTACTTTCAGTGAGTCATAAATGTAGCTGCATGCCTGCATCTCAAAGGCTATAATACAGCTTGTTTCAGAGCTTCAGACCATGAAAGCATCTCATGAACACAACTAAGCGAGTTCTTTTTCTGATCAGCAAATGTATGGTCCATTCGCATTCACCGCAGCTCTCAAAAGACAACAAAAATTGCAGGTATCTTAACATGATTGCAAAGAGATGCAGATGTACGAATCACAGACATTAAAACAAGTATACATGAACAATTGGAGTCTTGTGACAAAACTTCCTTGTGCTACAGGAATTGAATACTTATATAAGGATCTGTACACTTTCACCCATACAGCTAGCTTAAAATACAAGGTGAAACTCGAGAAAACAGAAAATTCTCATCTTTGTTGTGAGAAGAAAGCACAATGTTTTTCTCATGTCTGTGAAGCCTCAAAATGAATAGGTTGCCAAAGTGAATTAAATGACATCTCATATGGAAGACACTTGAAGGACTCGATAATCTGAACTACTCATGTGATGCTTTCAGTCATAGTACAAGCCGGAATCTAACGATATGTAATGCGGCCAAGGAAGTGCCATCTGCCTATGCAATCAGGGAACCAGTGGAAACTGGTATAGTCCCGAACCAAAAGAAATGAAGAAGAGCAAGAAAAAGACCCTTGCAGATATGTCTATGCAGTCGATCCACCCTGGCTCTCACAACCAGGGCAATTGTGCAAGCTCTCATGGATGTAGATATCACAGTCGAGGCAGAAGTGTTGGTTGCATTTGGGGCAAGATACATGGAGGCTGGATTTGCTTCCTGCACAAAGTTCAGATGTTAGGAAACAGAGCGATAGAACTTATACGTGCTCTCTATAAATGCAGACTCAGGACAATGATTCAAGTCAAGAAAAAAGGAAAGAATTATTCATATTTAATGGATTAACTAAGATGAAGCCGCTGGTAGAGAGACAAGTAGGCGGAGTGAAAGATGTCAGTTTTGCATCTACGTCCTTGGTCTGCTTCTGAATGCGTCTTATGGATTAAAATGTGATACACAATGATATCCAAGAATTAGTTGGATACTATTTTCATGCCTCATAAAATTCAGATTGTTTATGGATCTGAAATAACTCTTTAGAAATCTTCAGAAACCTATGTTTAATTTGATAATTATATTCCAGTACTTATTTCCCAGCATCTTTATTTTTAAGTTGAACACCATTTTCAACATAAAAACTTTAACAGATAGAACTTCCAGTGTTGCAGAAAACAACATTAGTTAGGTACCCAATCCTCCCAAATGTGACTTTAGCTTACACACAGGAAAAATGTCACTCGCGTGGTAATTGGTGTGGAGCGATGGGATCTCCAACTACTTGGTTACCAATGAACCATTTCTGTCCCCCTCTTCTTCTTCCTATCACCTTCACCTGTGGTTTGATATATATACCATGTTTGTTTTTTTCTCAAGGCAGCTCCTTTTTTTCCCTCCTTTTTGCTTTCTCCTCTTATCTTTCTATTTACCCCAACCTAGGTTCTCAGGCAAGTCTCCTTTGTACAGTTTCAATTCTCTTGGAAAAAAATAGATTATCCACTGGGAGTATCTTTCCTGAAAATGATAACTCCATGACTTTCTTGTAAACAATTATCTTAACTTCCTCAAATCACCTCATCCGACTTAGATGTACCCATGACCCAATAACCTCTCTGACAATTTCATCAGGAGAATCAAGAAGAAGCCCATCAGATTTCTCTCTTAAAATAAGTTGGGTTGATTCTGGCTTCTGTTTCTGACCAAATATTTGCATTATGGTCCAAAACCTCACAAATGATCATGTTATCTGGGAGATCTCATGTGGAGTCATAAGCCACGCCGGATTGAATTATTCTCTCCTCATGATCTTGAGCTCAACATGTTAGATCAAGTTTTTCAAAGGGCTTTCATACATTTGGGCCAGTCATCTCAGAGACAAAAAGTACATAATAAACTTCAACAACTTTTAGTATCCTGAATAAACCAGATAAGCTATTGCTCACAAGAAGCTTCATATTCCAACTAATGAAATCTTAAAAGTCATGACTTCCTTTTTGTTGCTTACATCAGATTTTGAACTTGGAACTTCTCCCTATCCGCTCCAATCATTTACCCCCTAAGCCAGGCCTCAGGGCAGTGTTGTCAGAGGCGATCGAGGCGATGCGCCTCAGGCGCGAGGCGAAGCGAGGCGCAACAATGCGCCCCGCATTGCAGGCGAGGCGCGCGGGCAGCACGAGGCGCGCGCCCGAATGCGCCTCGCGTGCGCCTCGCCTCTATGCGCTTATTGTTTGTTGGGCGGGTCGGGTTAGAACCCGCTAATTTAGCAGGTAAACCCAGCCCGCTTAAGTTAGATAAAAAGTAAAAATGAAAAAACCAACCTTTTTACTGCAGGCGAACTCGATCAGGGCAAAGGGGCCCCCGCATTCGTCGTCGTCGCCTTCGTCGTCGTCATCAGGTAAGCTCTCCCCCCCCCTTCTCTCGACCCTTTCTTGATCTCTCTCTGTCTCTCTTCTCTCTCAGAGACAGAGATCTCTCATCTCTGAGAGAGAATAGAGAGATTAAGAGAGAGAGGAAGAGGGGGGAGAAAGCTGGAGAGGAGAAAGAGATCAGGAGAGAGAGAAAGAACGAGAGAGATCTGTCTCTGATGTATTTTTAGTGTAAATTTTTAGTGAATTTTTAGTGTAAATTTTTTAATGCATTTTTAGTGTGTATTTTCAATATCTTGGAATACAAAAAAAAGAATACATTCATAATCAAGCGCCTCACTGAAGTATGTGCCTCACTGAATACATCTATAATACATCAATAAAAAGAAAAGAATACATCCATACAAAAAAAAAATCCATAATACATCTATACATAGAAAAAAATACATTCATAATAAATCCATACAAAAAGAAAAAATATGTGCCTCATTGAAGTGAGGCGATCGCCTCGCCTTGCGCCTTGCGCTTCGTGTGCGTTGGATCCTTTGCGCCTCACACTACGCCTCGCGCCTCGATAACACTGCCTCAGGGCTTAGTGTAATCCTTTATAACATTCCCATCACACTGTTCTACTCATTCCTAGATGGCCCAAAAAGATACGGCCCCTTGAGCATGCCGTTTTGCAGGGCTCAACTTCCTAATATTTGTTCGGCAGCCTGGAATATTATTCCTAAAGGAGCTGAGTTTAGCCCGAAAGTTCTGTCTAGTCAATCCAGTCTGATTTTAGATGGGCGTACATAAATATTTCCAAGTACGTCAGTCCCACAAGGCTTTAGGTTTTTCCTTTCAGAACTAAATTTCTGATCAAACAATGAATTCTGGACCCTGAACTGAATCAGAACCCTTTGACACTGTCATCTTAGAGATGGCCAACCAAGAGAATTGTCCAGGTCTACAACACACACTGCCAATAGAGTTAGCCAGTGCACCACATATGCAAATGATGTCTGAAAAAGTCCCAACGAAAGACAATTTTAAACAGACCATGGAGCTGTCTTTTAACTACCAACTTGACAATAAATAATGTTAACTACTACTTTCGAGCACCGACAGCTGGAGGTAAGCCTCGTATTACTGATAACATTGTGTTTCTACTTTGTAAATATTTTTTAGATTTTCATCAATCTTCTAGAGACATTAAAAGAATAATTTCTCGAAATGGACACTAAAAAAATGTTAAGCAACATTATTTCTGGATGAATGAAGTAATAAAAAATATAATGATTCTGATAAATATAGAATTAGTTGTCTAGAGAGTTATAGGAGAAACCTTCAGATGATAAAAGTATAGCACTCTTGGTAGAAAGAAGCTCAACTTAGGAAAACAATTCGACATTATTGTTTCTTGATCTACTAAATGTGCATGTTCAGGTGCAAACGTAGAGTTCATCTTAATTGAACATCCAGCTCACTGTTCACAACCCATCACCTTACAAGCTTAGCAAGAGGAGGGATAGTGAAAACACCTAGAGGGGGGGTGAATAGGTGTAAATGCTAATCTAACAATCTTTTTAAAACAAGTATGAATGAATGATGCAACGATCACTCAAAACAAGACTAAGAGCCGAATACCCGGTGAAGGGCTCTGAACTCCTTCCTCGTGATTCCTCTAGATATGAGTTTGAGGTGCGTATTGCAATCTTGTTGTATGAGTAATGATCGACAATGTAGCAAAAAATGAATTGGAAGCAATAATGAAATGCACACAAGATATATCACAAGGTATGAAAGAATAGCAATATCTCAAACAAGAAAGTAAGAGCAATAGAGAGCAAAGAGAAAATCAATCGCAAACACAAAGTATTTGTTTCGAGGTTCGAGCCACCGCTCTACTCCCCGCCTTCACCGCCGTGAAGGGTTTCCACTATCCACCGAGGACTTTACAAAGGTCTACCGAAGACCGGAGTACCGAACTCCACCACTTACAAACCTCTACCGAAGAGGTATCTCAACAAGAACAAGAAGAAGGAACAAGTAGCCAAGTGATCACCAAAAAGATCACAAACTCCTTACAAACTTCTCTTTACAACTTCCTTATAGAATGAGGATGGAATTTTTGGCTCTAGAAGTGTAGTGAGAAAAACAAACTCAGTTGTAAGTGTAAAATGCTTGCTAACACAACTGAAAAACAATGGCCAAGAGAGCAATGGAGAATTGAGAGCTTTGAAACTTTTTCTTTCTTTTGAAAACTTGTAAACTAGGGATTTTTCTTAGTATTTTTGCAAGAGACCAACCCTCTCTATTTATAGGGAGAGGAGGGGATTAAAACATGATTTAATTAAGTTTATATGGTCCAAAATTAGTCCCCAAAAGATCAGAAAACTCTGCCAAACAAAAAGTAACAAAAACAGTTTTTCAGAAAATCACCAAAGAGGAAAGAGCCGTTGGGGCTCCTGACAGTCTACCGGTCGACCGAAAGAGCCGTTGGCATATGGACGTAGGGGCTCGGTCGACCGGCCTTAAAAGAGGAAACACAGTTTTAACTGTCGATCGACCGGTCGGCCGACCGACAAAAAACAGAGAGCAATCTGTTTTCGGTCGGTCGACCGGTCGGTCGACCGACAGACGTGCACAAACGTGCACGTCCTGGACACAGGACGCGGTCGACTGGGCGGTCGACCGTCCTGGCCTGGAATAGGTCCGGTCGACCGTCCCGGTCGACCGCCAGGCCTGAAACAGAAAACAGAATGGAAATTTTAGACTTGGGAAAATTTTCAAAATAATTTTGTAGGGATATATGGCTAAGTATCATGCTGGATAAATAGAGATACATGATATAAACAAGATATAAAATTTGTAAGAATTTGAATCATGTATAAAAATCAAGGCATGAACTTAAAGCAAAATATCAAAAACTGAAAACTGTATTTTGAAAAATGTGTGTGTGTACTAGAGCCAATTTACCACAACCTCAAACTTTAACAAACTAATTCTTACATAGGTTCTAGATGACTACAAAGTCTTCAAGTGGGCTTCAAAAGTGATCTTCAAAATCTTGTATCTTGAACCCAAATTGAACCGACATGAGCCAAAACAACCTTCCTTTAGGGAAGAACACTCCATGAAATGTTAGAACCCTGAAACACACTAAAACAACAAATATGATTAGTACAAATAACTACATATGTTTTGTAATCATCAAAACACACTAAAACGGGTGATTGTAACCTTTGGGCCAACAATCTCCCCCTTTTTGATGATGACAAAACATATAAGTTATTTTATAAAAATAAGGGAAAGAAGCTTGGAAGCTCCCCCTCAAATTATGCTATGTATAAACGAATGACTATGTATATAAACGAATGGCTATATACATAAAAGAAAAGACATATACATACAAAACTTAATGCATACAAACAAACTAAAACTCAAAATGCATTCAAACTAAACTTTTTCTCCCCCTTTTTGTCATACATCAAAAAGGGTAAACAAAGTTAAAAAAAAAATTCTTCAAGAATCCAAAATACAAACATTCAACTCACCACAAATAAAGGAAAATCTAGCATAGTCTAGAGGTTTTGTAAAAATATCGGCAAGTTGAAAATCCGTAGAAACATAATCAATATCAATATCACCTTTCTCATAATGATCTCTAAGAAAGTGATACCGAATGTCAATGTGCTTAGTTTTACTATGTTGATTTGCATTTTTAGTCATATGAATAGTACTAGTATTATCACAAAATATTTTAATATGATCAAATTGCAAATCATAGTCAAGGAGAGTATGTTTCATCCAAAGAACTTGTGCACAACAAGCCCCGGCTGCAACATACTCCGCCTCGGCGGTTGAAAGGGCTACCGAATTGTGCTTTTTGGAAGACCAAGAAACAAGACAATTACCAAGAAATTGACATGTTCCACTTGTACTCTTCCTATCTACCCTACAACCCGCATAGTCGGCATCCGAAAAACTCGTCATGTTAAATTGTCCGGTTTTCGGATACCACAAACCCATTTCAATTGTACCCTTAAGGTATCTAATAATGCGTTTTACCGCAACTAAATGGGACTCTTTAGGATACGATTGAAATCGAGCACAAAGACAAACACAAAACATAATATCCGGCCTACTAGCCGTCAAATACAACAAGCTACCAATCATGCTACGATAAAACTTAATGTCTACACTTTTACCTTGTTCATCCTTGTCAAGCTTTGTGGTAGTTGCCATGAGAGTTTTACTTGTTCTAGCTCCTTCAAGCCCGAATCTCTTGATAAGTTCCTTTGTGTACTTGGCTTGATTGATGAAGATCCCATCCTTTCTTTGTTTGATTTGGAGACCAAGGAAATGGTTGAGCTCACCCATCATAGACATCTCGAATTCTACCTTCATGCATGATTCAAAAGCTTGGCAAAGAGTTTCATTAGTAGAACCAAAAATGATATCATCCACATAAATTTGAACAATAAGAATATCATTTTCAACATGTTTTGTAAACAAAGTAGTATCTATTTTTCCTTTCTTAAAACCATTTGAAATTAGAAATGAAGAAAGCCTTTCATACCAAGCCCTAGGGGCTTGTTTTAAACCATAAAGAGCTTTGTCAAGTTTGAAAACAAAATCCAGATGTGTAGGATCAACAAACCCGGGGGGTTGTTCAACATACACCTCCTCATCAATAAATCCATTTAAGAAAGCACTTTTAACATCCATTTGAAAAAGCTTAAAATCTTTATATGAAGCAAATGCAAGTATCATCCGTATGGCTTCAAGCCGTGCTACGGGTGCAAAGGTTTCATCAAAATCGATACCTTCGATTTGAGTGTAACCTTGGGCAACTAACCTAGCTTTATTCCTAATGACGTTACCCGACTCATCCAACTTGTTCTTAAAGATCCACTTAGTACCAATTGTTGGTCTATCGTGGGGCCTAGGAACAAGGTGCCAAACTTGGTTGCGCTCAAATTGATTGAGCTCCTCTTGCATGGCTAGCAACCAATATGAGTCGGCCTCGGCTTCGAGGACGCTTTTGGGTTCAAAGTGAGAAATAAAAGCATAGTGTCCACAAAAATCATGAAGATGAGAACGAGTAGTTACCCCTTGAGATACTTCACCTATAACAAGCTCCTTGGGATGATGTGGATTGTATCTCCAATCCTTTGGAAGTTGTTGAGTAGGCTCTACATTATCTCCTTGAATTTCATTTCCTTGAGCCTCATTTTCTTTAGCTTCCTTTCCTTCATCATCTTTTGGCATGCTTGCAATTGTATGTGACTCCTTCAAAGTGATTCTCTCCATGTCTTCATGTAAAGAGTCTATTTCTACAACATTCTTAACACACACATTAGATTCCTCAAATTTTACATGTATAGATTCCTCAATAGTCAAAGATGACTTGTTGAAGACTCTATACGCTTTACTAGTATTTGAGTATCCAACAAAAATTGCTTCATAAGATCTAGCATCAAATTTACCTAAGTTATCTTTTGTATTTAAAACAAAACATTTGCATCCAAAAACCATGAAATATGAGACATTTGGCTTTCTAGAATAATAAATCTCAAAGATGTTTTTGAAGTATTTTTGCATAAGAAAACTCTATTTGATATGTAGCATGATGTATTAACGGCCTCGGCCTATAGATAATGAGGGAGACCATATTCACTAATCATTGTCCTAGCCATCTCTTGTAATGTCCGATTTTTCTGCTCAACTACTCCATTTTGTTGTGGAGTTCTAGGACAAGATAGTTCATGCTTAATTCCATGTTCTTCACAAAAAGTGATAAAGGGTAGGTTAATGAATTCACCTCCTCTATCACTTCATATTCTTAAAATTGAAGAATCATTTTCCTTTTCAACTCTTTTCTTAAAGACTTGAAAATGTGAAAAGGCTTGATTTTTATGCTCTAAAAAGAAAACCCATGTAAAACGCGAAAAATCATCAACCAAAACAAATGCAAAACGATTCCCACTTAGACTTTTGGTTTGAGTAGGACCAAACAAATCCATATGGATCAACTCCAAGGGACGTGATGTCATGATATCCTTGATTGACTTGAAAGAGGACTTGGTTTGTTTCCCAAGTTGGCACGCGTCGCAAACGCGGTCCTTTTCAAAGTTCAAGCAAGGAATACCCTTCACCATTTCCTTGTTTAACCTAGATAGATGGTCAAAAGAAATGTGGCCTAATCTTCTATGCCACAACCAAGAGTCATCATCGAGGACTTTCAAACAAGTAATATTGCAAGACATATTAGACAAGTCAATCATGTACATATTGCTTTCACGAAAACCGGAAAATATATATGTGTTAGATTGTCTATCAAAAACTCTACAAGCTATGTTATCAAAAACAACATCAAAACCTTTATCACAAAGTTGACTAATACTCAAGAGATTATGCTTGAGTCCATTAACTAAAACAACATTTTCTATTAAAGAGGATGTACCAAGTTTAACATTACCAATACCGATGATTTTACCCTTGGCATCATCTCCGAAGGTGACGGTGCCACCTTCATGGTATCTTGATAGGGTTGCAAAGTTGTTGATATCCCAAGTCATGTGTCTTGAGCAACCACTATCAAGATACCACAACCCTTTACGTCGTTGCGCCTTGAAAAGTACCTACATCATTTAGCAAATTCATTGACTTTGGTACCCAAATTTTCTTGGGTCCTTGAAAGTTAGTGTTTCGAACCCAAACATTATGATGAGATGCATTAAGTCTATCATAGCAAAACTTAACTAAGTGACCTTTACGGCCATAATATGAACATGAAAACACTTTACCATACATGAATGCATGATGTGTGTGTGAAGTGTGAGCATGTTTGGGGGGTTTGGCATGATGTAAAGGTTGTGAGGTATGAACATGAGCATGAGCATGAGCATGAGATTGTTTCTTAGAGGCTTGTTTCTTAGGAAACATAGCCTCAAGTCTATTCTTATCAAATTCACACTTTTTCAAAACTACTCCTAATGAGTCAATTTTCTCTTTAAGCATGAAAATCTCATTTTCATTAACTTGTGGAAACTTGCCTTTACAAGAAATCTTATATTTATCAAAATCTTTTTGTGTAAAAACTAGTGTGGAAAGTAATTCATCTTTTTCTTTAGTAAGAGTAAAAACTTGGTGACTAAGAGACTCATTTTCCTTTTTCATTTTTAAATACTTTTTCTTAAGAAAATCATAGTTATGTGAGAGTTTTACAAATGCTTCTCCTAATTCATCCATGGAAAGCTCATCATCAAGAGAAGTGGTAGGGGTTACCTTGCTTGTGCTTTCATTAGCCATGAAGCACATGTTGGTGGTGTCAACTTCCTCGGATTCACTCTCGGAATCCCATGTAGCCTTCAATGCTTTCTTCTTGTAAGGCTTTTTGGAGGTGGAGGGCTTCACTTTATCCAGACATTCCGCCACAATATGGCCCGGTCTTTGGCAATTGAAGCAAATAATCTTCTTTTTTTCTTTACCTCCTTGCCATCTCCTTCTTCCTTGGAACTTTGCCTTATTATACATCCTACGAACGTTCTTAACAAGAAGTGAGAGCTCTTCGTCATCTTCTTCTTCATCGTCTTCGTCAGAGTATGAGGATTGACTCTTGAAGGCAATAGCTTTCTTCTTGGAGGGAGCCATTTCCTCCCTTGCTTTTCTCTCCATCTCATGGGTTTTGAGGTTCCCAATGAGACCTATAAGCTCCATCTCCTCCTTGTCATTGAGTTCCTTCAAGGTAGTTGCTTTGACTTCCCATGAAGGAGGAAGAGCCCGGATGATCTTCCTTACTCTTTGGTCATTGCCAATAGCATCACCTAGAGAAGAAAGTCCATTAGTAATCTTGGTAAATCTTGTAACCATAACATCTATGGTTTCATTTTCTTGCATGCAAAAATTCTCATATTGAGACCGAAGAAGGTCTATTTTAGCCCTCTTCACTTGTGAAGTCCCCTCATGTGTTACAAGCAAGTGTGTCCAAATTTCAAATGCGGATTTGCAATGAATTACTCTAGCAATATCATCATCATTAAGTGCTTGGAGTAATGCATAGTGTGCCCTAGAGTTAGCATCAAATTCTTTGGTCTCAATTTCGGACCAAGTGGACTCATCACCGGTGGGTGCACTAAATGGTTTGGTCACCGCCTTTGCAACCCGGCTTCTTAGGGATTGCAAGAAAACGGTCATCTTAACTTTCCATATTGGAAAGTTAAGGCCATCAAACTTTGGGGGGTCTTAATTCCATCGGCCATTTTTACTAAGTGAAATAGTGTGAAAAATGGATGAAATGATTAGCAAATAGTGGATCTCTCTAAGGTTGTTAAGCCAAGAGCCTAAAGACCAAAGCTCTGATACCAATTGAAAACACCTAGAGGGGGGATGAATAGGTGTAAATGCTAATCTAACAATCTTTTTAAAACAAGTATGAATGAATGATGCAACGATCACTCAAAACAAGACTAAGAGCCGAATACCCGGTGAAGGGCTCTGAATTCCTTCCTCGTGATTCCTCTAGATATGAGTTTGAGGTGCGTATTGCAATCTTGTTGTATGAGTAATGATGGACAATGTAGCAAGAAATGAATTGGAAGCAATAATGAAATGCACACAAGATATATCACAAGGTATGAAAGAATAGCAATATCTCAAACAAGAAAGTAAGAGCAATAGAGAGCAAAGAGAAAATCAATCGCAAACACAAAGTATTTATTTCGAGGTTCGAGCCACCGCTCTACTCCTCGCCTTCACCGCCGTGAAGGGTTTCCACTATCCACCGAGGACTTTACAAAGGTCTACCGAAGACCGGAGTACCGAACTCCACCACTTACAAACCTCTACCGAAGAGGTATCTCAACAAGAACAAGAAGAAGGAACAAGTAGCCAAGTGATCACCAAAAAGATCACAAACTCCTTACAAACTTCTCTTTACAACTTCCTTATAGAATGAGGATAGAATTTTTGGCTCTAGAAGTGTAGTGAGAAAAATAAACTCAGTTGTAAATGTAAAATGCTTGCTAACACAACTGAAAAACAATGGCCAAGAGAGCAATGGAGAATTGAGAGCTTTGAAACTTTTTCTTTCTTTTGAAAACTTATAAACTAGGGATTTTTCTTAGTATTTTTGTAAGAGACCAACCCTCTCTATTTATAGGGAGAGGAGGGGATTAAAACATGATTTAATTAAGTTTATATGGTCCAAAATTAGTCCCCAAAAGATCAAAAAACTCTGCCAAACAAAAAGTAACAAAAATAGTTTTTCAGAAAATCACCAAAGAGGAAAGAGCTGTTGGGGCTCCTGACAGTCTACCGGTCGACCGAAAGAGCCGTTGGCATATGGACGTAGGGGCTCGGTCGACCGGTCGGTCGACCGGCCTCAAAAGAGGAAACACAGTTTTAACTGTCGGTCGACCGGTCGGCCGACCGACAAAAAATAGAGAGCAATCTGTTTTCGGTCGGTCGACCGGTCGGTCGACCGACAGACGTGCACAAACGTGCGCGTCCTGGACACAGGACGCGGTCGACCGGGCGGTCGACCGTCCTGGCCTGGAATAGGTCCGGTCGACCGCCAGGCCTGAAACAGAAAACAGAATGGGAATTTTGGACTTGGGAAAATTTTCAAAATAATTTTGTAGGGATATATGGCTAAGTATCATGCTGGATAGATAGAGATACATGATATAAACAAGATATAAAATTTGTAAGGATTTGAATCATGTATAAAAATTAAGGCATGAACTTAAAGCAAAATATCAAAAACTGAAAACTGCATTTGAAAAATGTTTGTGACTAGAGCCAATTTACCACAACCTCAAACTTTAACAAACTAATTCTTACATAGGTTCTAGATGACTACAAAGTCTTCAAGTGGGCTTCAAAAGCGATCTTCAAAATCTTGTATCTTGAACCCAAATTGAACCGACATGAGCCAAAACAACCTTCCTTTAGGAAAGAACACTCCATGAAATGTTAGAACCCTGAAACACACTAAAACAACAAACATGATTAGTACAAATAACTACATATGTTTTGTAATCATCAAAACACACTAAAACGGGTGATTGTAACCTTTGGGCCAACAGATAGTGTATAGCATGTCATACCTGTACTTAGTAAGTTCATGGTTTCTGTTGAGCCACCCAACTCAAGGACAAGCATGCCAATATTGTTTCTTGAACTACTAAATGTGCTTGTTCATGTGCAAACGTAGAGTTCATCTTAATTGAACATCCAGCTCACAAGCTTAGCAAGAAGAGGGATAGTTACAGTAGTATGTCATAACTATCCCGAGCAAGTTCATGGTTTCTGTTGACCTGCCCAACTCAAGGACAAGGATGCTACTCTGTTATTTGAGATGAGCTCAAGGTTAATGGCCTCTACCAAACAGTCCCTTGGGCAATTTTAATTAAGTTAGATTTAGCTCAGATCTTATCTTTAAGAAATTTCTTTAACAAAATTGTTAATTGTTTGACGTAATGCCGATGAGGTTACTATGATCAGCTTAATCAACAAAAAAAACCCCAGGATTTGCTTCCCATTATATCTATACTCCACCTTGCTTTTGTGGTATGCAAATTGAAAGAAAAGGTCATATTACAACACATATATATGCTCAAGGAAAATTTTCTTGCAAAGCATCACAGAAATTTTGAAACATTTTCAATCATGGTTTAAAATTTTCGGTATCGGTATCGGCCCATGATTTTTAGTATCAATATCGTCAATATCGGGCTTCAATATCGGCAATATCGGTCATATCAATCCCAATATCAGCCAATATTATAGTGTTTATATCGGGTACCTCAAAACCCGATATGATATTGCCGATATATATCGGAGGCTGACATTTAAAACCAAAAGAATTGAATTAGTCTCCAAATGTTGGAATTTTAAGTGCATGATTCATTAGCTTAGGATGTCATGAAGTAAAAAATTAATGTGAAATTTTGCTCAGTGCTTGGAGATAAATTTAAATTTCTGCATAATATCATTGAAGTTATCGATTGCATGCACACCAACATCGAAATTAGAGATGCTCTAAAAATAACAAAAAATCAAAATATTTAGACGATTTTCTAGATAATTGGAATTTTAAAGCTAGCTAAAGAAGAAATGAATCTTAACAACAACAACTAAGCCATTTGTCCCAAGTATTTGGGGTGGGCTACATGAACCAAAAGAGAATTACGTCAGATCAGGCACATGGATCAGCTTTTTCCACTCATTCTATCGAGCAATATGTCTTCACTAAGACCTTTAGTCTCTATATCTTATCGTATTACCTCCATCCATGTTTTCTTCCGTCTCCCCTGCGCTCTTTTAACTTGCCTTAATTTGATACGCTCTACTCGTCGGACTGGCGCATCTGTAAGTCTACGTCGCACATGACCAAACCATCGTAGGCAATTTTCTCTCATCTCCTCTTCTATAGATGCTACGCCTATCTTAATACGAATATTCTCATTTCTCACCTTATCTCTCCTCGTGTTACCACACATCCAACGAAGCATGTGCATCTCTGCTACACTAATCTTCTGGGCATGATATCTCTTTATAACCTAACATTTTGTGTCATATAACAAAGCTAACCTAATAGCAGCCCGATAAAACTTTCCCTTCAGCCATAACAGAATATTAAAAGAAATGAATCTTTATTCTAGGAATTAAAAAAGGTTGATATTATTTCTTTTTCTATCTACTAGATGATAACAGTCATTTTGCTTAATACTTCTAACTATATTTTCTCTTAAGATTATGATAGTAATATTTTCCTTTCTCCTTTTTGTTTAAATTTTTATCTCCATCTGCACTTGGTGAACATGCCCTCTTATTATATTGATAGCAGTCTAAGGACAAAAATGATGTACTTAATAATAAAGTGGGGTCTGAATAGCCATCCCAACTAAAAAATTGAAATGATACTAAGGGTTGGCTCAATGCTAAAGGTTAGGGGATAGGTTACGGGAAATCCTGGTTTTAGGTGTAGACTCTAGGCTACGACCCTTTGTTAAAAGAAAATTTGTCTCTAGAAAACTAAAAAAAACTAAAAACTTGAAGCGTGGTCCTACCAATATCATCATTTAACCTCTAATCAAAATAAGGCTGGCTATTGAGCAAGATTCCATTGAAGAATCGACAATTTTATGACCACATCAACCCACTCTAAAAAGTGCCATTGATGTAACACAAGATCACAATTACCTTCAATCCAAAGAAAAGAGAAAAACTAGATTTTGAAAAAAAAAAAAAGAGATTAGGGTTTAGAGATAGAACCAGATAGATTTGGGCTTCACACCCCTTACATCACGGGCTTCACACCCCAATACTCAAGAGCAAACTCAAGAGAATTTAATTGAAAAGTTTTTGTTTTATCATTGTCTTATAATAAAAAGAAGTCTGATACTAATTTATAAGCTTTTACAAAAGAACACTTTTAAGGGATAACCAATGTGGTACTAAACACCCACATAAAAAAGACTACTCAAAATAAAGGCAAGAAAATACTGGTGTGATGTCCTCATCAGTTCCCCCGGGATGAGAAAGACTCGACCATGTCGAAGGGCACCCCTCTTGAAGCATGTCAGTCAGGTCATGGAGGTGGTCGTGGCAGCAACACTAGTGCGTTACATCGAGACCAAGGTGGTCGAGGTGGAGCTGGCTCCCGTGACAGACCGGCCGCAGTCGATGGTAACTCGAGCAAGATATGTGCAGATGGTACTATCTTCATAGTATGCTCTGGTGAAAGATCTATGAAGATCTCATTAGAGAGCTCTTCAACTTATGTAGACCAGGAGGAAACCTCTTTTTGCAGTGGTGCCAACTCAGCAACAACTTCTGGCCCTGGATCTTCTACTTCTAATTCTGATTCTAAATCGTCAACAACTACTATCTCGGTAAGCGCTGGCGACTCTGGATCTGCACCCTTTGTAACCATGTTTTCTAGAATCTTCCCTACGCCAGCCAGAAGCTCCTTACATTCAGCGACTAGATTGCTGCATTGTGGCCTCTCGAGCTTGGGCTCATTCTTAACATTAGATTCTTCGCAATCTGCTTCAGATGCATGAAGAAGGTGTAGAGCATACCAAGTACGAAAAAAAACTCATGTAAGACAAATCAATCTCGACAGTCAATATGACTGTCTTCCCACCACCAATAAGCTTCCCCTCCTAGTCTCATTTGGGCATAACGATACTTTTGTTCAGATGCCAGAGAAAAATAACTGAAAAATTCCTCAAGCTGATTTTCTGACTCCTCATACCTATAACAATCATTAGAACCCAAAAAATGCGGGGCAACCGTAGACATATCCCGTTCCACTTCCTTCTCATCAGCATCAGTATTTATGTACTGACCACAAAAATAAAAGCCCATGAAAAAATTCAGTGCGTAAGCTCAGAAACTACCCCAAAGAATCATCATTGTTCTACTGTACGAGCAATAAGCTCCAAATAAAGATTTGTGGAGGTCAGATTTGCTACCCACCTGCTGTGAGCTTTGTCCAGTAGCTCCGGGACTCAGTCACGAACCCAATGCTTCAGACAAAACTCGAATCGGACTCCGAATTAGCCTGAAACGGCTTCTATACTGCCACGTGCTGAACTGCTGAGCTGTATTTGGTAAACGATCGAATCTCGAACCTGGATGTAAAGACTGTAGGGGCGTAGTACTAGCCTTCACGAATCTGTTGCCTCGAAAACGGCTTGATTTGGACTTGAAATAAGCTCAGAACGGACTCTGAAAGATTTGAACTGCAGATTAACTTGACTCAACTGAGTTGCACTGAGCTCACTGACTTGACTCAGCCTTGGTTGGATCGGCTGCTGCTTCAGTGGGCTAGATTGGGCTTAAGTTGGTTGGATCTGACCCGACCCGATCCACAACTCGGGTTCAATTAAACCCAAGTGGATAGTGACCCGCGCCCACTCCAAAACCTTTCTCCCTCTCGACAACTGACCAGGGCTCGAGCGTCAGTGGCAACAGCGAGGGTTGAGGTCGGCATTGCTACCACGAAAACGAAGGCGATCTGGAGATGACAAGGGCTGGTGATGGAGATCGGGGATCGTCGGCGAAGACAAGAGGGAGGAGAAGATGAGTTACGATGGAACTTGATGGTGGTGGCGGCGATGATAAAAGTAGTGATGGTGATGGTGGATGCGGAGTTGAGGGGGTGATGGAGGGGTAGTGGTGGAGCCTTTTTTGTGATGGTGGTGGCAGATCTGGCTGGCAGGGATGGTTGCGGCGGCGGTGGATGGTGTCGATGATGATGGTGGTTGTGGGTGGTGGTGATGATGTTGGTGGCGGTGGCGAGATTTGTAGGCGGGGGTGGCAGCGTTGATGAGGAGCATATGTTGATATGAGCAAGGCGGCGGCGTCGTGAAGGAGGCGATGGCGGTGAGGATTTGAAGGGGGCGGTTCGATGAGTCCTTGAAGGAGATGATGGCGGTGAGATATGTGGGCGATGATGATACTGATGATGATGGTGTTGATAGTGATGATTTGGAGGAAGAGGGTGTGGATTTTGGGAATTGGATGGAGTTTTGGGCGGCGGGAATTGGAAGGAAGGAGGAGGAGAGGGTGGGTTGCAGGTGAGAGAGAGGGAGAGAGAGGAAGATGTACAGTGTAATTTTTTTTTTTTTGGAAGATGAACAATAAGGATTGGGATTTTCAAAGTGAATTTTGGGGATTTTTGCTACAGTGTAATTTGGATTTTTTGAAGATTTCAGGGGAAACTTTTTTTGCTACAGTATTTTTTTTTTGGAATGGATCTAGGGTTTTGGAGAAGGAATGAAATTCGAAGGGAATTGGGATCAAAGTTCTGATACCAAACTGATGTAATACAGAATCACAATCACCTTCAATTCAAAGAAAAAGGAAAAATTAGGTTTTGAAAAAAGAGGAATTGACGTTTAGAGTTAAAACCAGATAGATTTTGGGCTTCACACCCCTTACACCACGACTTCACACCTCAATACTCAAGAGCACACTCAAGAGAATTTAACTGAAAAGTTTTTATTTAATCATTGTCTAATAATAAAAAGAAGTCTGATTTCTATTTATAGGCCTTTATAAAAGAGCACTTTTAGGGGATAACTGATGTAGTACTAAACACCCACATAAAAAAGACAACTACTCAAAATAAACTGAGGCAAGAAAACACTGGTGTGATATCCTTATCAGCCACTGTACAAGGAGACTGTGAAGAAAAGGGATTATGTAATATAATACGAGGGGAAAGAAAGAAAGAGGGAAAAAATTAGGGTTTTGAGGGGATAAAGATGAATTCGGGTTTCAACACTCAGGAGATCTATCTCCCACTCCGCACATCAACATGCAAAGATTAAAGTTGTAAAGCAAATCATCATGCTTCGACAAAAAAGGGGGATTAAATTAATTCATCATAGTCTGAATAGTCAACTACAAGCATTGGCCTTATATAGGCTCCTACAAAGAAAACATCCCCAACATAACCGATGTGAGACAAAAAAACACCCTAAATAAATAAAACAACTAAAAAAAGACTACTAAATAATAGATAGAGCGATCCCCATTATTCTCCCCAGCTTAGAAGCATTAATCTCCGGTGAATGCAGTGGTAACAGATAACAGGCACGACTAGGTAGAATTGTAATATCACATCTCGCATCAATCAGGCCAAGGTGCTGGCCGAGGAGTCAACACTAATGCATCATGCATGAGTCACGGTGGTGAAGGTGGAACTGGCTTCCGTGACAGTTCGGCCGCAGTCAGAGGTAGCTCGAGCATGATAAATGCAGCAAAACAACTCAAATCAGCTCCATTGAAAACTGAACAGCATATCAAGATGCCAAACTCCTGTGAACCTACCGCATTCAGAAAGATTTTTAACAGATCAGACACGTCAGGCGGCCTCAGGGATAAGGGAACTCCTAGAGCTGGTGAAGACGACAATAGCTCATAGACTCCGCAAGAAAATCTATAAGGGTCTTAATAAGAAACTCTTTCACTTCTGACTCTGGATCTGGCTCATCAACAACTCTGGCTCCGGCTCCGGCTCCGGCTCATAAACAATTCCTGCCTTTGCTTTGGCTGAGCCTCATTAACAACTTCTGCTTCTCTAACATCATCACTAGAGACACTACTAATATGTCGACTCTCGCCTCGTGACTCTATCCTCTTTAATGTGGAATTGCAATCCTGAGCTAAGAATAAGGTCAAGTTTCTCCAACATGCGGTCGAGGTTCTTTTTCATATCAGCTCTGGGGTCCAGCTAAGAACTTAATGCTTCGAACAGAACTAGAATCAGATTGGAAACGGGTCCTGAAATGTTGTTGGGATGCTGTTGGAACTATACCAGCACCAAACGGGAGCTTGTGGAGGTTTGATCTGCTGCTCAAAAGCTGTGAAATTCTTCCAGTATCTTCAAGACTCAGTTACAAATCCAACCTTCAGACAGAACTCGAATCGGACCGTACGGGCCAGAAACGGACTCTGAAACATCGTTGTACAGCTCTTGCTTCTGGACTGAGTTGGATCAGTCCAACTCAGTTGGGCCTAAGTTAAGTGGTCTGAGCTGGGCCGGGTTGAGTCGGGTTGACTGGTTTCTCTGACTCAATTCAGAGTTTGATAATGGGTTCGGGTTAGGTTGGCTTTGAATGGACTATACCTGAGTATTAACCCAGATCAAACTAAACTCGTTTGATAACAGGTGTGACTTAAACCCAAAATAACCAAACTCGGACCCACTTAACCCATTCCTTTAAACCCGATCGAAGCTAGGGCTGAACTCTGACGGCGAGGTAGGGACAACAGCGGCGGGGAGGACGGTAGTGAGGCTCCAGCGAGGGTGAACGGCGGCGGCGTGATGGTGATGACGGTGACAGAGAAGATGGCAGCGACTGTGAGCTCTGGTGGCGGCGCTTGAAGGCAGGAAATCCTTGGCTGCTGTGGCAGAGGTGAGGACTGTGCGGAGATGAGATCGAGCGTCGTAGAGATGACCTGAAGATGATGGTGAAGTGGAGAGGGGCCGGCGGCGAGAAGTTGTGGCTGCTATGGCAGAGGATTGCAGTTGGACGGAGGAGAGGGAGATCTGGTGAAGTCGCGATGTTAGATGATCTCAGCAAGGGCATCAGCGGTTAGATCTGGTCATCGACGAGGTTTGGGAGGTCGGCGAGCAGAACTGGTGGCAGCGAGTGGATCTCGAGGTAGATTTCGCGACGACAAGGCTGGAGGAGGGGTGCAACATTGCTTGGCGACGACATCGGAGGAGTACAGTGGTGTCGATGAAGACGAGGCGGCGAAGTTGACGTGGCGGCGATGATAAACCCAAGGCGGGTTCTGTTGGGGTTGAGAGAAAGGGGATGAACAGTTCCCCTTCTCTTTTTTTCTTTTTCTTTTTTCTTTTTCTTTTTTTCTTTTTGACTTTTTTCTTTTTTGTAAACTAAAAAAGAGAGGGAATGAGGAGCTAGGGTTTTGTGGCTAAGTTTTGGAAATTTTGTAAAAGAAGAAAGAGTAGGAATTTTAACTCTGATACCAAGCTGATGTAATACGACGAGGGAGAAAGAAAGAAAGAAATAGCGGAGAAATTAGGTTTTGAAGGGATAAAGATGAATTCAGGATTCATCACCCAGGAGATCTCTCTCCCACTCCGCACATCGCCATGTAAAAATTAAATTTGTAAAGCAAATCACCATGCTTCCACAAAAAAGGGTTTAAATTAATTCATCATAATCCGAATAATCAACTACAAGCTTTGGCCTTATATAGGCTCCAACAAAGAAGACATCCCCATCATAACCGATGTGTGACTAAAAACACCCTAAATAAAATAAAACAATTAAAAAGAGACCACTAAATAATAACTAGAGTGATTCCCATCATTATGGGTAAAGGTTGAAATAGGGAACTACATTCAGCTATGAGATACAGGGTCAAGCAGAAAACATTCCCAATGGCACTGCCATCCATGCAGTTGCCGAGGAAAAAAGTCCACTAAATAGAATTAAGAACTAATAAAGAATCATTCATATGAATATCTAATCACCTTATGCATCCAGTTCAGGGACTGCACTATAAGACCATTTGGCTGCCACGGAGAACTGAATTTAAGCACAAGGACCAATAAATGTGAACACAAAGGGATTTGGTCAGTCATCTATAGCTAGTTTGTTACAAGATGAGCATGACCAGCAAGTTCATCATTAAGAAAATGGACATGCCATCCAAATCGAAGACCGGTTTTGTGCTTGCAGGGAAAGAATTTAAGATCCATAACAAGCACCCCCTGCTGAAAGATGACTGGTTCTAATGCAAAATATAGTTTCTGTTTCTCTCTAGTGGAAGGTCCATTGTATTATTTATTTATTTATTCTCCTTCTTATATATTACATGAATTTTCTCATTCCTGGAGTTAAATATGTCTTTACCTATTACACTTATTATATACTAAGGCACACAAAAACTATGAATTTGGTTCACGAGAGTTCTGTTTCAAATTGTGAATATACAACTGTATATCCACAGCTCTAGACTCTCCACTCTCTAGGCAAGTAATCAAGCGCTTCTGTCTTCCTGGTTCTTCTGAAACTCTTCCAACTCTTCTTTGTTTTGAATCATTGACCTTTTATTTAGTGATTTCTTCTAGACATCTAAAGAAAATAATGGCATACTAAGTGTAAGGATCGTAATATCTGGTAATAGCTCCATGAATCTGTGCGAAGTATCATCATCTCTCAAAGGAGGATATTCACCAGGTCAAGATTTCCAACCCTCCTACAAAGAAGGGCTGATTTTTTCAAGGTAGTGTGCAAGCATGATAGAAATACTAACCCTGTAATTTCTTCCATTCTTTCTTCTACTCTACCGCTGATTAAATTTTGTTATATAAAAGTTATGATACAAATAGCATTAGACTATTAGATTGAGTAGTAAGCAAAACTAACGTATGTTGATATTTGAAACTTGCATAGGCATATTATTTCGTATACATCTAACTTACATGCTCAAATAGTGGTTGTCACAAGCTGTCAATAACTTAGTTTAGGTTCTGCGTCATTAATAGCTATGCCTGTTGGCAGTTTCAATCTAAGTTCTTTGTATGCACACTCTATTTCTACATTCATAAAATAAAAGAAGTTTTCTGGGCAAGAGTTGCACCTTCTCCTTCTGTGTGCTTGGCTATCGCAGGCATTTGTTAAGAATTTTGAATAATGCTGAAATCTAATCTTTATTACGATCAGCTTCATTTAGCTAATACCTAAGATGGGGATGGAAACCTTACCATGCTACTGCTTATTCTAAAGCTCAAAACATTAGTTTAATATTAAGATAATTAATATGCAACAGTTAGTTCATTCAATACATGAAGTAAAATCAGAAAAGTTTAGAATAGTCTAGTATTTAAAGAAAACAACTTTCCCAACATGATCTCTAGATAATTAAGACCATTTTGACATGGATAGAGATGCTAGTTGGGTTAATCAGGTCAAAATCCAGCGCAAACCATATTGGCCACAACGTAAAGATCTGGACTCAAATCTGATTAAAATCCCTGGAAAATTTGCATGTAAACTTTGTTTCGAGTTCAAACTAGAAATGAGTTTTACGCATAAAGGAAAATCTGACCTTTCCAACAACTTTTGTCTGGTTTATTGAAGTTAAATCAAGTACAATAAGTTCAGAGTCAACTTTTTCCAGTCACATTATTTACTTGGATCAGGTCAAGTTTGCAATCCATACCTTAGCCAATCTACACCATGGTTTGAAATCTCGGTATCAGTATCGGTGTTGCCTTAGGACTTTGGTATGGGAATTGGTAATATCGGTCATTTCATCTCGTCCTATCAGAAATATCCGGTATGGTTTCTGCTACATTGGGAATATCATGCCAAAATATTGGTATGAGGGTGATATTTCAAACCTTAGACTAAACCATGGTTTTAACTCTCATTCTCAGCCAATGGATTTTAGTATCACTATCGGCAATATAAGGCATTAATATCGGCAATATCAGTGCCAATATCGATCGATAATATTATTGAGTTAATCTCCCCCGTCAGTTACACAACCTAATCCTCTTCCACGTTCATAACGTGTAACGCTCCTTAGTACAAGTAGTTATGGACAATGATGAAATTTCCTACATGCAATCCCAATAGATCAACGTCAGTAATCACAACCATTACAACAAATCAGCATGTGCAAATTATGTAGTAACGAAGATCACGCACATGCCATCCAGCTCAGTATAAATAGACCTTCTCCAACGAGAAGTGGGGGATTTTTGGGACTTTTAGACTCTTGACCAATCCTGATTCTGAGACATGAACAATCCCTGTGATTCCTGTAAACCGAGAATTATAATGGAATTTTCCTCCTCCCTGTGATTTTTTTCCGATTAAGAATTTTCACATAAAAAACTTGTCTCTCTCTTTTTGTGTTGTGCATTATCTTATCTTTCTCTCTCTCACACACCCCACTCCTTAATCTCATTTGTGGTGTGGATCGACCGTCTGATCGCTCGTGGCGGAAAATCTCCACCACATTACCACAATTAGTAATTTATCTATAATATATGGATGTAAACCTTTACTCTTATTTTTTCATCTATCGATGACTTCATTAATTCGAAAAAATATATATACCATGTTAAAATTTATTATACTTATTATGTTACAATATGACTGAAATGAGTCATAAAATGGCTCTAGCCTGGACTGCTTGTTTGAGACTTGAACTTGGGTCTAAAGATCTAAGCTCGATATGTAAATGGGTCAGGCTTGTGCACTAGAAAATTAAATGGAGGCCTAGGTCCGGCCCATTCCCATTTATACATGACAATGATAACAATGTTGATGTTTGATCTCTGAAAATAATATAAAATTCTATTGATACAAGTCATATTAGTATTATAATGAATCTCGGTCTTCTCTACCATTTAACATGATGGTAATAATGCAGTTGACTTGATTTCACACAACGAAGAATGTTGTATTAAATGTTACATTGACTTTTAAAGTGCATTACATGTAGTATAAAGTAAAGGCATAAGGACTAATCTTTTGAAACACATCTAACAGTAACAAGGTAGCTGAATGTCCTTTAAGATCATAAAGTATATAGTGAAGCCTCACACACATGCTGCAAGCAAGCACACTACAATGTAATCACATTCCTAGAAAACTACCAGCTGCAACACATTTAAAACATTATTAAACAAAACAGTAACACCCTGACTGGGGTCAAGGAAATTTTCTATTCACGCCTCTTGGAAGGCAAAATGCCTTCATATAGACAGAGACATCAAACCCAAAATAGATTTTTGACGACATTCTCTATCTGCATAGCACTGGACAAACTTGGTTTTGGCACGCATAGATAAACTGATATGATGCTCCATACAACTATATACCTAAAAAGAACCATGAATCTTCCTGAATTAGTTTCTTGGGCAATTTGACAGTAAATACCGTTCCAATTTATTAATAACGTACCCTCCCCCCCGAATCCCTAATTCAACTAAACAAGAAGAAAGAAAGAACATAAAGAAAGAAAAGAGAGAAAAAAAAAAGACTCCATGAATTACTGCAAGACTTGAGAAGATAAAACTTGTGGATATGTGCTTACCGTGGCTCACTAGGCTCTGTTGGCAACCATAGCAAGTCTGCGGCAATTTATGGTGTGTTCTATTTGGAAGCATGGAAGACACTTCATTGAATGGTGTTACAGGGAAAAGATGATGATAAGATCGTGCCAAATGAGGAGAAGAAACAAGTGTTAACCCACAGAGTCGGCACTCCGTTGGTAGTTCACAAACTCGTGCTTTACATCGTGGGCATGTGTAGCCTCCACCAACTTTTGCTTCCCTGTGACAGGAACAAATAGATATTGCACCCTCGGCTCCTCTTTGTGGGAATCCCATCTTGATCAAATTAGCAGCTGCATATTCTGCTATTGCAGGCGGTGGCGGGGCATGCTCCAATAGTAATTCCTTAAAATGGGACTATCACGATAGTATTGCAAACAATTCAGTAAAGAACATTGGCACTTAATGCAATAAGGAAAAGGAAAGTAAGGTTCATTTTCCCTCACCTCATCTAATGCCACCGTATAGGAACCCCCTGTCTCTTCACACAGATGTTTGCATATGAATATTTCTGCTGAGAGACCAACAACAGAACACCTTATTTTCTCTTTCTTGCACTTCTTTATCGTCTCCATTATATCACCAGGATCACAGGTATTTAAAGCAGAATACAAGATTAACACCTCCCGATGACCATATGATGGGATTCGGCTCAAATATTCATGCACAAGTTCTAGGGAATTTTGCAAGGAAGCATCTCCTGAGCATTCAAGCTTACCCATCAGAGCTTTAATCTGTGAGTCTGGACTGCCACCAAGTTCTGTTAAGCACTGGGAAACACCATCTTTTATGGTCACAAGACCGATATGACTAAGTGGGTTCTGATCAAAGAACTCCCTAATGAATGCCTCGGCACCTTTTGCAACCACGGCCATTCGACTTGGTCGATAATCAGTCTCCGAAGCTGCC
The DNA here is from genome assembly GCA_038442645.1 of Agave tequilana. Classification (NCBI taxonomy): domain Eukaryota; kingdom Viridiplantae; phylum Streptophyta; class Magnoliopsida; order Asparagales; family Asparagaceae; genus Agave; species Agave tequilana. The sequence continues at coordinate 28,787 of JAVJIF010009351.1, read as the reverse complement.
TAAATCATTTGAATACCATTGCATGTTAATGGAAAACTGAATTTTACTAATCTATGTAGAATTTTATCTTATGGACCATGCTTGCTTTTGTCAATATTAGCATCAAGTGAACAATGTGAAGTACCCCAATTTTCTAACATGCAGCAAAGAGGAACCGAATGGAGAGGTATGCTTATAGTTTATCTCACTTAATATGTAAAAAACATTGCACATCTTATTTTGAGAAAGATAACATATTCATCAGAATTAGGACACATACCAAAAAAAAAAACACACATACCAACTAGCTCATTTATTGCAAAAAAAGAATGTGGGCAGCAAAGAAAAACTACTTCAAAATGAAAATAAAATGCAAACACGCCACTTTTTTTTTTTATTATAGAAATATCCTATAAAAAGAGACATTTTATCCTAAACAGCATAACAGTTTATTTCCAACTTCTCCGGTTCTACCCAGAGAGTATGTGATCAATTCTTCAGAATCACTTGAGTCTAGGACTAGACGAAAGCACAAAGCAAACCAGTTTCTTTCCCTTAATAGGAATCAGTTATCTGCGTCATTTCCTCAAACAGGTTCCACGCATCCACGAAGAGAGAACAAAGGGGGGAAGGGCTCACTCACCCTCGAGAGATCAATGACGACGTAGAGGTAACGGATCAATCCTTTCTGGATCCTGGCCGAGGGATCGGACCGCTGGAGGAGGCGGCGGCGGTAGCGGGCGTGGACGACGGTCTTGGTGTCGATGGGGCGGAGGAGCCCCGACTCGTCCTCCTGAAGAGTCTCCCACGATCTCTCGTCGGCGTAAGCCCGCTCCCAGGCTTCGAGGCCCTGGTCATCGTCCTCCTCCTCCTCCTCCTCGTCTTCTCGTCTCTTGTGGTTCGATTGGGCGGCGTTGAGATCGAATCGCCCGCCGCCGTAGACAGCAGTCATTGTGTCTGGGATTCGACCAAGACTGCTGTGACTGAAAACTGAAGCAATACTCACTTTTTCATTTGCATGCCGAAATGTATATTTTTACATAAGAACCCTCTTCAAAACACTTATTTGCGTATCACAACCAGTGTACGCAAATATATAAAACTAGTATACCGCTTTGACGGTAGAAAATCGAGCGACTGCGCCAAGAGAGGCATTAATTGTGGCCAGAAAGAAAGAGGAGGAGGCGGCTGGAGGGAGAGGGGAGAGAGGAGGAGGAGGAGGGAGAAAGAAGGAGGATGTATGAGAGAGAGGAGAGGAAAAAAGAACTACGCTGCTCTCTCTCTTGGATGAAGACAGAGAGACAGACAAATAACTTTTGTGAAGGAGTCACGAGAGAAAACCTGACTTCGCTCGGTTTTGTTAAGGTTTTAAGTTCAAACTCTACAAAATTAAATTTTTAAAGAAAATGAAAATTTTCACTTATGCTCTAAATATTATTCCTCTCATGGCCATCAATAAGTGAAAATTTTAAAGAAATCTAGATTGAGATAACTACAGAAAAATGATGATATAAATAAAAAATTGACTCCTGCCTCTTTTTATCTCTTACCTCCATTTTTCTTGACCTCAATCTGAGTTCACAAAACTAGAGGCAGAGCCCTACAAATTGGAGTGGAATTATATTAAAGAATGTCTAGGGCTTTTTGGTGGATAATTTATTTCCCTTGTGAAGGAACCAAAAGTTCTCTCGCAATGAAGGATCAGTTTTTTCCCCCTTCAGTCTGAATTTTGTCGACAATTTTCTGGCGTGTGGCTGCAAATTCAGTGAAAAGCCTGGAAGTGCATGCAATTTGAGATCAGTGTGAACAAATCCAAGAAACATGAGATCACTCCTACAAGAAAAATGAGATTTCATTGCCCTCTTCTCCAACAAGATTGTTTTCAGGTCAACTGCTCAAAAGTTTCCACACAAACAAATAGGAGCAAGTCTTTATAGCGCAGAGTAACAATAGGAGACTGACTCTTTTCTTCTCATGGATAATAAGGATCTCTATTTTACTCCTTAATCGAAAAATATTGGCAGCATCTTTGAAGTATAAAAGAATCCCTGTTATGATGACAATAGAAATTTCTCCAGCTTAACCATAAGAACTAGATTTCTAGTTAAATTGTGAAACCAAACCACCATTGTATTCAATAATTTCAAAGCCAGATATTAGGGCAGGCACAGTGATTATTCAATGAATTCATTGATACAGATATCTCAGGTCTCTCTCTCATAATAAGGTAGAATCATAGTCAAAACGAAGATACTCGTTTATAATGTATAAAACAAGAAATATCAACTAGTGTTGTTTCGTTCGGAGCATGAAGACCCCTTGAAGCACCTGTGCAGGAAGTCCAGTGAATTTCTTTCGCAACAACACGTGAAGCTTTTGTTGGAACAGATCGAAGCCCCCCTGTCACAATCACATCCATATAAACATTAGGATATAGATGCATATATTGTAATGACGGAATTAAAGGAATGAAACCTAGATTGTTCATCGGTTTGCTAAGATTTCTTGGGGATTTGTCCAAATAACAAACTAAATACGAATTGAACAAATGACAGATTTCTAAATATTTTATTTTTCCTACTCAAATATATATACTTTAATTCAGGCTATAACAACAACAACAACTAAACCATTTGTCCCAAGTATTTAGGGTAGGCTACATGAAGCAAAAGAGAATTACGCCGGATCGGGCACACGAATCAGCTTTCTCCACTCATTCCTATCGAGCAATATGCCCTCATTAAGACCTTTAGCCTCTATATCTTGTCGTATCACCTCAATCTATGTTTTCTTCGGTCTTCCCTACACTCTTTTAACTTGTCCTAATTTTTTACGCCATACTCGCCGGACTGGCGCATTTGTAGGTTTACGTTGCACATGATCAAACCATCGTAGGCGGTTTTCTCTCATCTTCTCTTCAATAGGAGCTATACCTATCTTAGTACGAATATGCTCATTTCTCATCTTATCTCTCCTCGTGTTACCACACATCCAACGAAGCATGCACATCTCTACTACACTCATCTTCTGGGCATGATCTCTCTTTATAGCTCAATATTCTGTGTCATATAATAGAGCTGGCCTAATAACAGTTCGATAAAACTTTCCCTTCAGCCATAACGAAATGTTACGGTCGTATAAAACTCCTGTTGCGCTCCTCCATTTCAACCAGCCGGCTTGGATTCTATAGTTGACATCACTATTGATCTCCTCAACCTTTTAGATAATAGAACTCAAGTACTTAAAATGACTGCTCATCGTTATTTCTTACCCATCAAGTGTCACAATACTATAATCTCGGGTCCTCTGTTTACTGAATTTGCACTTCATATGACCCTACTTAATCTAAAACCTCGAGACTCTAGAGTTTACCTCTATAACTCTAATTTGGCATTTACCCCAGCTCTCGTCTCATCGACTAGGACAATATCATCAGCAAATAGCATACACCACGGTATCTCATCATGAATAGCTCTAGTGACATTTTAATTCAAACTAAGTGACATACATGATTATTCATACCGTACACTACTCAACCAAAAGAGATGATACATGTAAGCAATATAGCATAATTAGTAAAGATAACAGGAGCTTGGAAGGTTTACTCTCAAGAAGCAGCAGCAGTCACCACCCCAATTCTTTTCAGGTCAAAAATTTCGATCCAGTAGCCATCTGGATCTTTGATGAATGCAATCCCTTTCATTTTTCCTGCACAAGAAGCACAAAGTAACCTTTGTGAGCCATTGCACCATGTGGAAAAAGAAGAAGAAACCTTTTAAGCATTACAGTAAATTAAGTTAAGCTGATAAAGCGTGTTTTGAAGGGGTAAGAGAAGTTAAAGGAATAATAAACGAATATAAATATAGTTAACAATACAAGGAAAGATCTAATACACTTGTGAATGCATATCAGTGTGAAGGGATATATTTACAAAGACGCATGTACAAGAACTTTTTGAGCCTAGTGGATAAATTTGGTCACGTATAGCATAAATATGAATGATACGTCTTTGTCTTGCTCAGCATGACATCTGACTCAAACCCAAATTCACAAACAACCTGAGTAAATAAAAAAGAATCGTGCAACAGGAAATCAGCGACAATCATAAGTGTATATTAACATCCCCAGAAGAGATCGTGGGATGAAACCATGTTTCCTGGTCCTAACAGAGAGGATGAAATTTATTCATCGTGATTCTTTTATTCAATAAAGATTTCAGGAACATCTGTAATTTGAATTGACTTATTCAGATGGAAGACTGCTTAAGAATTGATAACAAAAATAAAAAACAAGTTCTTCCTATCAAACAAGATTGCAAGTGATAACAAAAATAAAAAGGAAGTTCTTCCTATCAAACAAGATTGCAATCACAACCTTAGCTTATAAAACATCAATAAAATTACAATGACCACCTTAGCTTATAAGATATCAACAACATCACAATCACAATCGTAGCTTATAAAGTTTTCTCCTGACAATAAGACATGTTTACTAATTTCAAATCAGTGTTCTAAATGGCGGCCACAGCGGCTACATCGGCCGGGAAAATTTATCGGAGATGGGGATATATCGGGGACATATCGGGGATATTTTCAAAAATCGGATGTCAAAATCGGACTGTAAATATACATATCTTCTTGTCTTAAATTGCATCTCAATAAGACAATATATGCATAAATTATATAAAGCTACATAAAACATCATACTTATATGTTTAAGATATAGTTAACTCGATAACTTGCATTAAGCTTATAAATACATAATCCCTATCCAAGTGTAGAATCTTCACAAATATCATATTGCCACATCGCTCGAATTACCCAAATATCTAACCTAGAAATTGAGTGTGAACGCTATATCGGGTCCAAAATCGTCGAAATTGCGGCCGATATATCGGGTCCATGCCGATTTATCGGCGATTTTGGGTGAAAATCGCTATATCGGTTTGGATGTGTCAAATCATTGCGGCTAGGTGCCGCAAACGCAATATCGACGCAATATCGGGGTTATATCGGGGATATTTAGAACACTGTTTCAAATGCATCAGATGTAAAATACTACAACAGACTAGAAACAACAATCAAATAATGCATTTATGTAAATTCAGAATTTGGCTTCAGAAAGTCAGAATTTATGTAACAAACCAAGATATAAGGATGGGGACATCAAATCAGTTTTTTTTGTTTCGCTGAGTCTGAGTCTTTATTTTTATTTTATTGAGCCAAATGTATTCTCTCTTTATTTTATAGTCTTACTTTTTCTTTTTAGTCCCACATCGATTATGTAGATAAAAGTCAATAGTTGTAAGTCTATTTAATGACTCCAATGTTTTCAATTAAAATCAGACTAGAAATTTGAAAAAATTTGTTTAGAGAGTTTTACCCTTAAGGGGCGTGTTACCCTAACTGTGAAGTCAAGTGTGTAGCGTGAAGTGGCGTGAGGTCAAAATCGATAAGTTTGCGGCGTAAGGTGAAGATCGATCCGTGGAGGTGGAAGGCCTTCACTTTTATCCCTTAGGAATCATGAGTTCCCATTGCTTACTTTTATTTTTCATCTCTTTTTTCAAAATCCGTAGACTCCCCTCCCTCATTTCACATCAATTTGGTATCAGAGCATGATTAAAGGAAAATAATGAGGGATGAAATTAAAATTATAATACAAGTTTCTTGTAAGAAAATTCCTGATGTGAAATTGGTACAATTTTATTTAAATTATTGATTGTTTCTTTCTTTTATCTCTTTTGTCAAATAATCTTATTCATTCTTCTTGCACAAATTCAAAAAAAAAACATATTACAAAATCTGTTCAATCTCCTCGTTATCTCTTATATTTTCAAATTCTATCTCTTTTCTCAAATATCATTTCAAATCCTTTCTCCACTTCAACATCCCAATTTCTCAAAACTTATCCATTTACAAACCCTCAGCTTTTCTACAAAACTAGTTATCTCCTATCCTTTTATCTCTTGATCCCAATTCAAATCAATCCACAAAAATTATTTACAAGCTAAAAAGAAAGAAAAAGAAAAGTCAAATTCAAAACATCTTTACAAAGCCCTACAACTTCTCCCTTCTCCCTGTGGCCCCCACCCTTTTTCTTCTTCACTCTCTTTTTCTTTACCTGCAAAAGAATCCAATAGAGAACCACCTCCCTTCTTCAACTCACACACACGCACCAGCAAAATGAAAAAACAAAAAAAACCAAACCAAACCCCCACCAATAGTTGCCGCCCTTCCCCTCCGTTCCTCTGCGCCATCATCAACTTTGCGACGTCACCGGTCATCCCCAAGATCAAGCTCCCCTACGACGACCCATCTCTTCTTCTCCAGGTCTTCATCCTCTTTCAATGCTGCTGTCGAAGCGACCAACCAACCTCGTCTTCAAGCAGATCTACTTCCTCTTCGCTACCCCCTCATCTCCTTCTCGCAAGTCAGTCCGTCGTCTTCAACTGATTCTAATGCCTACTTGCCACCACTATTGTTTAGTCCAACCATCCATCACATCCTCCACTTCAAGTGTTAGTTGCTTCTGATTGAAAGGTCGAACGAGCCATGATTTGTCATAACAATAGCAAACAAACATCAATCAATTGGTTACAATAATAACAACAAACGACGACGTCAACAACAGTTGCCGCAAGACATCACTCCAGTGCAAATGTAGCAACATAATAAGATCAACAAGCCCAGGAAACAAGATCAAATACAAACATCATGTATACTAAAACAGTTAAGTTCTTCTCACCCAGAGAGTGATGGGGACATCAAATCAGCTTTCTTTTGTTTTTGTTGAGTCAGAGTCTTTATTTTATTTTATTGAATCAAATGTATTTTCTCTTTATTTTGTAGTGTTACTTTCTCTTTTTAGACTCACATCGGTTATGTGGATAAAAGTCAATAGTTATAAGTCTATTTAAAGACTCCAATGCTTTCAATTACAACCAGACTAGAAATTTGAAGAAAAAAAATTGTTTTGGGAGTGTTTCCCTTGAGGAATGTGTTGTCCATGACGGGGTGTGAAATCCTAGATGTGAAGCCAAGCTTGCGGCATGAAGCGGCGTGAGGTCAAAATCGATGAGTGTGCGGCGTGAGATCCGTAGAGATGGAAGGCCTTCTCTTTTATCTCTTAGGTAATCATGAATCCCTATTGTTTTCTTTTATTTTTCATCTCTTTTTCCAAAATCCGTAGACCCCTCTCCCCCGTTTCACATCATATAACTTCTGCAAAATAAATCTCAGAATCTACAAAGATCGATATCTATTGCATATAAACTTAGAACAGATATATGGTAAATAAGTTTCCAAGTATTGCTAATAATGAACTGAGTTACCATCATCAGGCTTCTTCGCAAACTCGACCCTAAACGTTCAAATCGCTCGCATGCCTTGTAAGTGTCATCAACTGTGATGCCAATATGGCCTAAAACAAAGAAGTAATACAGGAGAAGCAACATCATAATGTATCTATCAGACTATATGGCAAACATCCATGCTTCAGAAAAATAATAAAGTTCAGAAATGAAAATTCTATTAAATGTTTGAAGATGCAAACCAAAGCCACGAGGTTCTGAATTCCCATTATGGTAGCCTTTGAATGCAGGATCACTTTCTGTGCCCCAGTTACTGAAAGCATAAAAACACGGATGCAAAGGGCAGAACAATCAGACATGCAATGTCAATGATCAGCCAAGTGAATGAATGAAAACAGCCCTATAATAACTTGTCAACATATCATAAATAGTTATTATAATAGCTTTTCTTACTGTGTTAGTTCAAGTGTGGCTTTCTGGCCAAAGGTCCAAACAGTTCTTTGAACTGGATCAGTTGGTGCTGCCGCAGGATTCTGCATGGAAACAAAAGATATGTTTTATTGAAGGCTTGTGATAGATAAATCACATATGATTGAAGATAGATAAACATTTACACATAACAAATGTAACCCTTGACAAAAAGGATTGACAAAATATCAGAAACTTTACCTCATAACCCAAAAAATACAAGCTGAACTTCATTTCAGGGAAATCCAACCTCTTCAACAACCTGATTATTTTTTCCACAAACATGCATACAAAAATATAATCAACTTTTTTTTTTTAAAACTCGAGAATTAGTATCAGTAGTTTATGAAACAGAAAATCAGACATGTAGAATGTGGCAGTAGTACACAGCAGTAGTCTTATCAACTTGCATGCATGTGTTTCTTTGAATGCTGATTACAAAGTGCAAAATTGGTTGCCATTGACAAATGATAATATGTTTAAAATAAAGAATGGTAGTCAATGGGCTAAAATGTTGAAACCACTCAGCTTTGATTACTCATGTGATCCCGTTTACAAAATGGTGTTAGGAGGGAGTTAGCAGCTAACTTCACCCTAGTCTATATCTCACCATGCATTCATTTAATTCCCTGTAAAGTTCCAAAGAGCAATCTTCGTATTATCAGAATTTAGATTTTGGTAAACAGGTATTAGCAAACTCCTTTCTGAACCCCTTTCTGACCCCATTCTGAACTCTGGAATTACTGATTCCCACAATTTGGTGGAATTAGCAAACTCCCTCCTTGAACCATGGTGGTATTTATCTCTTTTGCTTAAACCCGTGCAGTGGAAGGGATCGACCCCAGCATCCAACTTTTGCTAAATGTGACATTAGAGTACTCTTTCAGGTATTGGAGAGAGAACTTTCAAGCTTCACTTAACATCTTTAAGTTTATTATCTTATATAAACAAGTCCCCAGTAAACCTAAATTAGACAACAAGCATATTTCCTTTACAAGTTTCTATAAGCTTTCCTCAACAGGCACATTAGTGGAAAAATCAACATTATCAGATGCTTGTGTATCAACAAGAAAAGACAATTTGAATTATTATTATTATTATTATTTTTTGAAGTTGTATCAAATGCCACCAAATCCAACCACAAAAAATTCCATACAAGCATGTCTCAATCAATTTATTAATAGAAAAATTGGTTGCAAAATTCAGTTATGTAACTTTTACTAGTTCAATCTGGCCAAAAGAAATAAATAATGGTATTATTTTATTTCACAACTTTCCCATAGATGAAAACGAGTTTTACTGTGGTGCTTCCCAATCTTGCATTGGGAAGCACCCGATAAAGTGGACAATGATGTTTCCAAGTCCGCACGAAGGAGATACCGCTATAAGTATTGGTCCCCCGCCAGATTGCCGACACGTGGAAATTACTATTGCTGGGCTTGGTTGCTAAGGGGGTGTGAGTTAGCGGGGGTTGATTTGAGCACTATCAGCGCATTTTTGGGGGGCTTCTCGGTTTTCAAAATCCGCGTCCACGGGGAGGGGGAGAGAGAGAGAGAGAGAGACAGAGAGAGTAGGGTTAGTAATGAGCCGAACGTGGCGTGTCGCGCCATGTCTAACCAAGCATAGACCTGACCCATGTAAAAACACCCTAGACCCAAGCACGACCCAAGTACTGTATGGGTCTATACCTATGAGCCTGTGTACCATCCACTAGATACTGGGCCAGCCGATTTGTGCCCCTATCCATGCTTGCATCGTGCGGCCGATTCGTGTCGGAATTTAGCCTACTGTTTTGTGTTTATTTCATATCTATTATGTGTCTATTTTATGTCAAAATTAGTTTTTTGAAAGAGCATAAAGGTTTCTGATTAGGAATAAGTATCATTTACTCAATAGATTCAACCAAAGCAAAGACTAACAAAATGACAGCCACATCACTAACACTAGCCTATACTACACATCTGATTTTAAACAACCAAGTTAAACAAATTATCAATCTCTTGACTAAAAACTATACACAATGCCATGTGCTAATTTTTCCACAAAATTAAACATGAAAGATAAACTATGTGCAACCAATGGCTGAGATCGAATTACATATAACTTAAACTCAGTTGATAAGATCATAAGAATTTAAGATTGAACCTAGTGTTGCTTGGGCCGGCCCATCGTACCGACCCAGGGGAACTCCATTCAGGCCTTCACAGACCGTCACTGGGTCGTGTCGTGGGCTGGCCCATTGTGCTGACCCAGTGGAACTCCATTCGAGCCTTCACTAGGTTGTGTCGTGGGCGGTGTCATTCCAGGCCCAGGTGAGCCCAAGCACAATATGAGACTGAATGGGCCGAAAAATTATGACCCAGGCACGACCCACGGCTCATATTTTATTACCCATGTACCACTTTTTTCGTGCCGGCCCACGGGTCTTGGGCCGGCCCTGGCCCATTATCAACCCTATAAGAGAGAGGCTCAGGCTTGGTGGGGTTTTCTTACAGGGTTCTTGGATTTTGTTGGTAGCAAGGTGGCTTCCGCTACCTGCTATCGGTCAGACCCGATAGGTAAAACATATGTTAAATGTTACAGTTATTGGTTATTGTTTTTTTGCCTTCAATTTGTATTCAAATTTAAAGGCCATTTATCCCCTTATCTACCCATCTTCTTCCTTCATTTAAGTTGTTCTTTCTCTCCTCTTCTTCCACCATTAATACCCACTTTCTTCCTCTCTCCCTCCACCATTAATATCCATTTATTCTCACCTTCTTCCTCTCTTTTCAAATCCTTAACTAAGATCAAGTACTTCAACAACCTCTCCAATCCCCTAATTTTAAAGGTTGGTTTATTTTTGATTATGCAATACTAATTTTTTACGAGTTATTGTAATATCCAAAAAAAATTTAATAAAATAGCTGCAACTAATTTACCATGGGTGATAATTGGATAGGCTTTTTGACTTAGGGCATACTCTATGTTTAAGCCTTTTGACCTTTGACCATGGGAAATTATGAGGGTAATTTATTTTGTCGGGATTTAGTAGATGGGCGTTAGACAGCAGGATGTATATATTGAGGTGAAGGGTGAAAAACATTTCACCAAATGAAAGAAAAACACAAATTAAAATAGAAAGAGGAGAGTTTGTAATAAGGAGAAATTAGCAAGGAGTTTAGCAAATCAAGGTAGAGATCTTACCCACTTTAATCAATCAGAAGATTTTAATTTCTCGAGGGCCGAGGTTAGTATGAAGTGGCTGAGTGTTGCCAAAATTTTTCATATTTGCCTCTATATTGAGATTGACAACTATGATAAGAAATCGAAGTTGAAAAAAAAAAATTCTCTCCATTTAAAAAGAGACTTGTAGTGTTGACGATGGGAGGAGATCAACGACGACGATCTCTAGTCATCATCGGCTTTCAGTGGCCATGGATAGGGCTCCCACACCATGATAATTTTTGGGTTTTTTTGGTCCTGCAAGTAGCAAAATTTGGGTAGAATCCAAACCCGACCGATCCATTATAGTAAGTCCACATGGGATGCTACCATGTGCTATAAATAAATAATAGGAAATTTTTTGTTTAGTCCCCGTTAAGTCCAAAAACTGCACTTTAGCCCATGGAACTTGTACTAGTGTTAAAAATTTTGTAAAAATCATGAAAAAATCTCTAAAAAATGCTATAAGCATTTCTAAACCTATTCCAAGTCATCGTCGGCTTTCCGTGGCCATGGATGGGGCTCCACGCCATGAGAATTTTTGGGTTTCTTTGGTCCTGCATGTAGCAGAATTTGGGTAGAATCCAAACCCAACCAGATCCATTATAATAAGTCCACATGGGATGCTGTCATGTGCTATAAATAAATAAAAGGGAAAATTTTTGTTTTAGTCCCTGTTAAGTTCAAAATTTGCACTTCAGCCCATGGAACTTGTAACTAGTGCTTAAATTTTGGTAAAAATCATGAAAAAAATCTCTAAAAATGCTATAAGCATTTCTAAACCTATTTCAAGGATATTCCACTAGTTTATACCCATAAGAAAGTCATGTTTGATGAGTTAAATCTTGACAAAATTAATTGATTACATTTGGTATGCTATTTGGAATTCTTTAAGGTGATTTGAATGGTTCGTTGGACGAGTTAGTGTTGACATTCGACTTGTGCGCGTAGATTTCTACCTTGCTAGCATTTTGAAAACTTGTTCTTAATTATAAAATTAATCATTAGTCAGTAATATTCTTCCGTATTTATATTATGATTATTAAAAGTTGGATCAGACATGGACTATGACTACGAAAGATTAAGAAAGATTTTGATATGCAATTATTATGTGCTTTGTTTCAATTAAAAATAAAGTATTCCTATATGATAATTTGCATATGATTTATATTGAGAAAAATATATGCTTTCAAGTATGCTTCTTTGTAACATTTTAGTTCAAAAATGTCATCTGCAAGTGAAATTTGAAAGCAAACTCTATTACTAATCAAGTGTTGCAAGTGAAAATTGAAAACATATTATTAGTTTGTGATTACTTATCAAGTTTTGCAAGCAACATTTGAAAACATATTTGATAATTAGTTTGTGATTATTCGTACTTATTAATTGATTGAAATTTCTTGATTTAAGTACTCTAAACATGTGAACTTGAACTTTGAAAGTAATATAGTTATTTTGGATATTTATTATATTCAAAGTGAAATGAGTATTGATAAATATATTTGGAAAGTAAAGTGTATAGAAAAGTGACAAGTGAAAGTAAAAGATTTTAGAGTGTTAAAAATTCTCAAAAAGCCTGCAATAATGTGATGTGATATGATTGAGCATATGGTACTAAGTGTACCGAATATGTGACCTTCAGGCAATTTATGTCACCTTTAGACAACTTATGATGGGTTAGGTACACTCTGGCCTCGGGTGACTTTTATGTGATCTAACTTTTATGTGATCTATACACATTCCCATGCTACTCGGCCATAATTTGTACCTTAGTTGGACAAAGAAGCTAATCTTATGAAATGTGATAAGTATAATTTGCTATCATGAGACATGTTTTATATTCGTTATCCTTCTCGTGATATAAGCATTGAGAGTATTTTGAATATGATATTGTTGTATTTCGTGCATTTGGTATCTCGTAGCTATGCATCGGTTTCCTTAAAATACTTGCTATAAAACTTCTCTAATCCACTAGTAAGTAGTTGTTAAACTCATTGAGCGCGTAGCTCACCTTTTATTTTTATCCTACAGATTGTGAGTAGCCACAGGACGGAGCTTAAAGTGTTTAATTGCTGCAGAAGAATTGCTTGGTGATTTTTTTGTCATTTAAATATTAGATGTGTCTTATTATTGTCAGTTTAACCAAATAATAGATGGAGAATTATTGTGAGAGACTGTGTTTTAAATCTTTTAATTAAATTTGGAATATATCAGCACCGTATATATTTTAGATAATAATGCTTTGAGACATCTCAACATTAGAATTTAAATCTCCCGATATTGATATTTGCTATGCGAGTGAAGTGTTAAGCAGGCTTAGCATATGCATAAAATTCATCTCTTGCATATGCTGTAATTGTCATGTGCCCTAGTTTATGCTACGGACTGTGAGCAATTATTAATTTTAGTTTATTATTGATTATGTAGTACTAATTAGTTTGTTATTTAGTTAATTGAAATGTGAAAGTAGCTACTTATTAGGGCCTGTTTGGTTAAGGGTGGAAGTGAGAAAGTGAAGAAGTGAAGAAGTGATAATAGTTCCTTTTGAAACTTGGGAATTGGTTAGTAAGTTTTCCGGTGTTTGGATGTTATTGGGAAGTGTGGTTTGGAAAATGTTATGTCTTTTCCCGTGTTTGGATGGTAATGTGGAAGTGGAAGTGAAAAAGTTGACCACAAAGTTGACTGCAAAATAATATTAAAATAAAAATTAATTAAGAAAAATAAAAAATGGATTGTAATTAGAATGCAAGTGAGATTTACATGATCAAAAATTAACTGTTTTGTGCTAAACTTATTACAAATGAGATTTACATGACCACAAAATTAACTGTAGCACTCTGGAAGTGAGGAAATGGTTGTATAAAAGAGAAAAGAGAAAAGGAAAAGGAAAAAGAGTTTTCTTATTTTCCTTTTTCGGTATTTGGATAGATAGGGAAGTGAGCAATTATACTTCCCCATTTCCTTACTTTCGCACACTTCCTTGCAACCAAACAAGCCCTTAGTTGAACTGAATGTGAAAATAGCTATTTATTAATTACTATTGACTACAATACTAATTTTTTAATTGAATTATTAGTTGTAATTTATTATTAATTATGTATAGTAATTAGTTTGTTATTTTATGTAATTGTGATTTGTACATTTGTTATAACCGTGATTACGCAACACTAATTAGTTTATTATTGATTATGCAATACCGGTAATTTTATTGTTCGTAAAACAACAAAGTTATTAAAGATAACTACTTATTAATTGAACTGAATGTGAAAATAGCTATTTATTAATTAGTATTGACTGTTCAATACTATTTTTTTAATTGAATTATTAGTTGTGATTTATTATTGATTATGCATAGTAATTAGTTTGTTATTTTAATTAATTATGATTTGTACATTTGTTACAACCGTGATTATGCAACACTAAGTAGTTTATTATTGATTATGAATTACCAATAATTTATTGTTCGTTAAACAACAAAGTTATGGAAGATTTTATAATTTAGTTAACTGTGATTATGCAACACTAATTAGTTTATTATTGATTATGCAATACCAATAATTTTATTGTTCGTTAAACAACAAAGTTATGAAAGATATTCGTACGCGATATTCACCGATGTGCCTGATTTGGTCGATCGATATGTTCAGTACTAGTGTTCTAAAAATCGTATGGTCCAGCACTAAATAATGGTTAATCAGATTAAGCGGGAATTATGTGAGGATTATCGGAGTTGAACATTTTAATATATTTAATTATATTTATACAAAATGGAGCATGTTGCAAACTTAACACAACTACTCAATTCTCAACTTCACATCAAAAGAACTAGTAACAGAACCATCATGCACGTATAAAAAAAATCTAAACAAAAGATTGACTAGAGCATATTGACAATTATTCATAATACACATTCCACATTTCTTGCATAGAGAGAACCAACAAAAACTAGTCAATTTTGAAATTTAATTTTATAACTTGGCTCTAAATTATATTGGTTCTAAATAAAAATCCCAATCAATCAATTTTATAATTATCACAGCATCAACAACACAAATTCAACAAAAAAAATTATTGAAAAAAGAATAAAATTTAGCAACTGCTGCAACAACAACAGCAGCAACAGCAGTACAAGTAGCACCGAGAAGCACCAATAATGCAGAGAGCGCTCACCTCGTCGTCGACACCTCCTCGTCGTCGTCACCTCCTCGTCACCGGAGCACGTTGTCGCAGCCGCTCACCATTGTAGCCCTTCCCATCACCGCCCTAGTCGTCGTCGCGTGAGGATCTGAGAGGGATGAGGGGAGCCTGTCGATTAGATTAGGGCAAATTTCAGCCCTAATTTGGGCTTTTTATGAATTGGGTTCGGGTTTCGGGTTTGGGGTCCGTTTACACTATGGGCTCATCAATTTAAGCGCCCGCTTGGTCGTTATGCGGGCGCTAAATCATTTTCAACCCGCTTAAGTTGGTCGAACGATAATGGGACCAAATGCCCATTAATTCTGCAGTCACCTAGCGCATAGGATAAATCGACCGATTAATTCAATTTTTAAAACATCGTTTAGTACTTGGAATGAGATTAATTAACACAGACTTTAAGGGGATTTTACATCTGCAAAATATTGAATTTTACAAACACATATTTATCTAAATATATGAGTAGTTTTAAATATGGATCTACATGCGAAAAAATTACGCATAAAGAATATAAAGCTAACGAAAGAAGATGCATATATTTGTTGTGTTTGAACCACTAAGGAAAATATGAAAGAGTATGAGACTATAACAATGTGGATCTGGAAGCTCTAAAGAGTTGCAAGACAGCGAATGACAAGATACTTATTCAATTTAGGGCCGGTATTATTTATCTACATCTATCCCAATGATCGAACCAAACATGGAGTAGGCCCCATGCTATAAAATATTTAGGTCCTTAAATCAAGCCCCAACCTCGGCCCGACCCCGCCCCACCCCAGGGCCTTGGCCCGACCCTAGTACCTTCATTTGGGCCTTAAGGCTATTTAAAAATTTAAAAAATACTTATTATTTTTCTTGCTTATTTGTCTCAAACCCTATGTTTTCTAAAATTAAGAGTCTTTACTTTGACTTTTAAAATTTAAAAATTATAAGGTAATACTAAATTGTAGTGTGATAGTAGTATTAATTGAAGAATAAGTACATTTGATACTAGGTTTGGACTTTTAAGTGGAACCTAAAATGGGCCTCCTTAAGGGCCAGGGGGCCAGGCCCATTGGCCCCAACCGTAAAATAAAACGGACCTAAAACAAGGTCGCAATCCCAACCAAACATTTACCAAGAGAGACCTGGTGATGGGGACATCACACCTGTGGTAATTATCTTTTTATGTCTTAGTCTATTTTTTAGTTTAGCCTTTTCTTTTATTATGAAACTTAGTCTCACATTGGTTGTGATAGGAAAATTCACTTTGTAAGAGCCTATATAAAGAGGCTCAACCCAATGAATAAGTAGACAATGAATAATTAAAAGCTTTTCAAGTTAAAATTCTTGAGGGTGCTCTTGAGTTCAGGGTATGAAACCCGTGGTATAAGGGGTGTGAAGCCCAAATCTATCGTTTCTATTTTAAAATCCTAGTTCCTCTTTTCATTTTTCTTGTTAAACCCTAGTTTTCAATTTATTTGATTTGAAGATGGTTGCAATCCTACCCGTTTTACATCAATTTGGTATCGGAGCTTTGACTCCAATCCCCTTCAAATCTCTCTCTTTCTAAAACCCTAGATCTATTTCAAACCTCAGATCTAGATTTATTCAAAAAAAAAAAAAGAAAGAAAACAGAAAAACAGAAAAGAAAAAAAAAAGAGGAACAAAAAAAGTTATTCATCATGAACAGTAATCACTGTGATTATTGTTCATCGTGAACAGTAATCATGTAGTTACTGTTCTATAAACAGTACCCGATTACTGTTCATCTCCCCACCCCCAACCAGTCCAGAGTCCGTTTTTCGCCCGTTCGGAGTCCGTTTCGAGTTTTGTTCGAAGCGTTAGGTTCGTGACTGAGCCCAGAGCCATTACAAAGATTTCATAGCACTTGAGCAGCAGATCCGACCTCCACGAGCCTGTATTTGACACCAGTAATGTCCCAGCAGCAGAGAATCAGCATTTCTGGTCACATCTTCAGCCCAATTTGAGTGCAATTCGAGTCATTGGGTTTATTGGGTAACCTCTGATTTTATGCACTGAGTTTTATTCAAGCAATTTTATTTTTGTGACAAATACATTTATACTGATAGGAATAAAAAGGAGGTTGAAAGGGATATGTATGTAGCTCTCATGTATTTTCGGTGGAGTTTTATGATCAGGATAGGTATAAAAAGTGAGAAAACCATCTTGAGGATTTCTTCCAGTATTTCTCGTTGACACCTGCGCAAAAGTACCACTATGTCCAAATGAAGCTAGCAGGAGAAGCTTATTGATGGTGGGAAGACAACCATATCGACTGTCGAGATTAGCTTATCTTAAAGGAACTTCTTCATACTCGGTATGCTCCACACCTCGAGGGGTCACAATTCAGCGATCTGGTTGTTGAATGTAAGGAGATCCTCCTTAGCTGGTGAAGATGCCAGAAAGCAGGGCAGTAAAGGACGTTGACAATCCAGAATCAGAGCCAGAAGTTGATGACAATTCAAAATCAATGACAGAAGTTTATGATAAGCCAGAGGCATGGCCAGAAGTTATTGCTGAGTTGGTGTCACAGCAAGAATAGATTTTCTCACAACCTATGAAAGTTGAAGAGCTCCATGTTGACCCTTGTAGATCTTCTAGCGGAACCTACCTTGAAGCTAGTATCACCTTTGGTTGTTATGAGGGTATTATTTTTTTAGATCACCTGATGTGTACGATCCATTGCAGATATGTTTAAAGGAGTCAGGCTCACAGGAGTTCAGATCACTTATAGTGGAAAGTACAGTCAGTTCAGTTTTCATCATAGATGACGTACCTCAATCTGCTATTGGTGCCTTGATCAAGCTGTCATCTTTTATCGATCCAACATGGAGACCAGTTCTACCTCCACTACCTTGGCCTCGATGCGATGCATTAGTGTTGCAGCCACAGCCACCACCATCGCCCGTTTGAGATGCTTCATGAGAGATGTCCTCACTCGAAAGGGTCGACCCCACCCAAGGGAAATGATGGGGACATCACACCAGTGCTAATTATCTTTTTATGCCTTAATCTATTTTTGAATTTAGCTTTTTCTTTTATTATAAAACTTAGTCCCACATCAATTGTGATGAGGAAGTTCACATTGTAAGAGCCTATATAAAGAGGCTCAACTCAATGAATAAGTAGACAATGGATAATTAAAACTTTTCCGATTAAAATTGTTGATGGTGCTCTTGAGTTTAGGGTGCGAAGCCCGTGGTGTAATGGGTGCGAAGCCCGCGTAAAAGGGTGCGAAGCCTAAATCTATCGGTTCTATTTCTAAACCCTAGTTCCTATTTTCATTTTTCTTATTAAATCCTAGTTTTCAATTTATTTGATTGGAAGATGATTGCGATCCTACCCGTTTTACATCACCTGGCCTGGGCATTTTTCGGGCCGGGTTTGAGCCTCACAGGACAGCCCTAATCAATCATCATCCCTAATTCAATTCTCGAAAGAAATAAGAAGACATGATAGATTTAAGATTACATTCACTTTTCTCATATTTGGTACTTTTTTGGCCCCTAACAAATCACCATCAGCAAGATGTCAAAAACATATCAAAGTTACAACTAGGCAAAGTTCACCTATTAATAAAGTGATTGAAGGACTGAGGCAACAAAAAATGGTACCTATAGCTATCAAATAAGTTGATCTATATTGTTGCAGGTAACATTACTAATTTTTTAACAAATTAAAAATAGAATTAGTACAATTTTTGTCAAGTTAAATCAATCTAGTGATCTGGTCCATTCAACTTGGATGGAAATTTAAGCGGGAAATTTGAACCACTTTTGGGGACGACTTTAAACCGGGTGAGGAGATTGAAAGCCAATTTTGGGGGGAAATAAAATCAAGCGGCTTTTGGAGTCCAACCTATATAAGAATGCCCTCCACTTAGTTCTCTCTCTCCAATTCTCTTCCCCAACTCTCATCCTCTCCCAACTCTCTTCCCCCACCCTCAGCTCTCTCTCTCCCCCCCCCCCCCCTCCCCCCATCCCTCCTTCACTGTCTTTCATCTCTCTTCACCTCGATCGAACCTCTTCTGACCAAAGTGTGCTCTCTCATTCTATGTCGGCATCACCGAGTTCTTTTTAAGCTTTGGCACCAAAGCATGTTAAAGTTCTAAATTTTGAGCTAAAAATCCATTTTTGAGCTAAAATCAATTTTGTAGCTATATTTCCAATGTTTTCGCTTAAAGTCCAGTTTCAAAAGCTGAATGCCGAGAGTAAGAGAGGAAGCTGAGGCAGACAGAGTTGAAGAGAGTTAGGAGAGAAATGAGAGTTGGGGAAGAGAGTTAAAGATAGAGAAAATTAAGAAGGGGTGGTTTTATATGGGCCGGACTCCGAAAGCCAATTAATTTCAAAGAGACACACACAAAGCGGGTCCAATTCCCCCATCCCAATCTAGTCGGGGATCAATACATGTGGCGGCATCTCCTTCCTGTAGACTAGAAAACGTTGTATCCACTTTATCCGATTCTCTGATACAAAACCAAGAAGCACCAAAGTAAAACTCTTCTTTTTTTTAAAAATAACCAGTATAGCTACTTGTTCATGTAAAAATAATAGACAAGCAATCAAATAAGGCCATAAGCTGCCACATTAATAACTAATTTATATATTGAAAAGATACAACATAAGGTCTAAGGTGAATATTACATTTAAAAGGACTCGTGTTTTGACTACCCAACCCATTTAAATAACCTATTACAACTAACACGATCAGCGGATGTCTAAGAAAATGTCTCCATGCATTTTTGATTGTTGGAAAATTGTACGATACAAATATGCAAATAACAAATCCCGTTATCCAACAGACACTGATTGATATCAACTTATGGATGATGTATTAAAAAAAAATTTCATATGAACACAACTATTCATATGAATATTCTTGACATATTGACTACTTGTGCCAACCTTCTTTTAAATCTATATTCTGCTTAAAAATGCTCAAAGAATAGAATCAGACAAAAATTGATTGAATACTTAATTCAGTTTTTTAGTTTCTGCCCCATAGTAAGAAATAATTTTCTTTGTGATCTGGTTAGAAGATACTGTAGAAATATACTTACTATTGAGATCATCCTTTTGGGGGGGAAAACCTATAATTGGTGTTCATCCAGAAAACATAAAGTTCTTAAAAGCAATATTTGCTGAAAATGAATGTAAAGATGTAAAACTTTAGCCATATAACAGAAGAAACAAAATTATAATAATGATTGATGGCTTAAGAAGTACTTCAAAGCAATAATTTTCACTACTTAGGATCTATCATCCATCATGATGATGGGACTTTGAAGGATGTTGTTCATAGGTGGCTAAAGTAGAGAATCTCAGTCTGAGGTCTCACAAGCAACCTTTGGAAAAGCAAATAGTATTTTGGTGATTACAACCTATCATGTCTGCAATTTCATACGCGTTAGCACTACTTTTAGCTTAATGATTGGTGATGGAAGTCATTACGACAAAAGTAAAAAGAGTAAATAAAAACTCACAGCAAGGAAATAGTATCAAAGCACGAACTCAAAGAAATATAAATGAACTCAAGACCCTTAAGCCTCAAAAGATATACTTTGCAGTTTGCACACCTTTTTGGTCAATATAATTATGAGAGATTGAGACAGACACGTTATTAATTTATTATAGTGATTAACATTAATACATATCATTTTGTGACACACAATTATGCACCGAACGAGTTGACCACTTGGACAGAGCCATGCAATTTTAGAAGGGTAAATTGCAAAATACTGAGAAGAAGCAAAGAAATATAAATGAACCCAAGCCTAAAAATATAAACTAAATTTGGGCACCATTTTCAGCCAACTTACTTAGTAGGTGAAGGGAATTGAGACATATTATTATGCTGATAAATATTAATACATGTAAGTTTATGGTGTGGGATTATGCACTGAACTAGGTGACCAGTTGGCCAAGCATGCAACTTTAAAAGGGTAAAATGTAGACGGTATGATCAAGGCCTAACTACAACTCTCATGTTATCGGGTTTGGCAGAAAAAAAAACCCCTCTTTTATTAGGTTTGGCAAAAAAATCATAAGTATTTTTTTCTTTTTTTCTTTTCTTTATTATTATTATCATCTTTTGCAATTGACCCTTTTAAAAAATTAGCTAATTATTTGACCATAAACCAGTTCCAAAAGCAGTAGTTGCAATATCGTCTCTATTGTGCAGAAATAAGTTGAAACGACTAGTTCTTTCTTTAATCTATAGATATTTCTTTCAAAAGTGATATGTTCTTCCTATAACATAGACCTCACTGATAGATGAAATAACTCTTATAACTACAAAGATTATTGTCATACTCAAAAGCCCAACTTCTTGCCTCCTCTGAAATATTTACACAGCTTCCATTGCAAGTTACTCAAGTTTAGTTGAAGTTATTAGAGATTTTGAGGAGTTTCGAGAAAGAACAAACTCTATCTTTTTTCTGCTGTACAGAGGGAGCTTCAGGCAAAGAGATCAAAGGAACAATGATACCCACCAGATCAAAGTTATAGTTGTAAATTATTCAAAGAGAGTGCATGAATCCTCAAAGTAAACAATGGCTTTAGGAGAGTGTTTATAGGGTGAGAGTTGGCCTGAACCATGATACAACCAGTGTCTCTTTTGAGCATGATTATCTTCTCTCTACTCTCTCTTGCTCGACCTTCCTACTATTGATAAAACATGAACTGTAGTATCACTGCAGTTCCAAGGCACTCTTGTTTAAATTGTGATTTTAGTTGTTAAATTGTGTTAGTTAGCATTGTATGTGATCATTGAAAAGTTATGAAATTGAAGGGAAATTTTCATTAGAGCTAGAACTGAAAAGCACGCCCCTAAACTTTCCTTTCACCTCAACTCTTACATAGAAGTCAAGCTAATAATGTATAACTCAAAGAAAAATTAAGCAACTCTAGTGCTTCTGTTACCAATCAAAGAAGAATTAAACATTCCCTGATAGCAACTAATTTACCGCAAAGTGTAAATTTCTTCTGTCCGATTATATTCTCAAAAAAATTTCTGTCCAATTAATCAAGACAAATTCACAATTAAAAAGGAAACTTATCATGTGGGAATATCATAATAGCAATAATAAAGTCTAAATTGGTGAAAAGGGGAAGAAAGTAAATGGAAACTTACGACATGCCCAACACTCGAGAATAAAAGTCGAGGCTCACTTTAGGATCCTTCACTCGAAACATCTAGAATCCATTAAAAACCAACAACAGTTACCTCAACATCAAATCAAATGTAAACCAACAAAAATAAAAGAAAATAAAAGGAAAAAGAGAGAAAAATTGTGGGCATAAATATTACAGTTTGCTGAAAGAAGTAGCCTTTGGTGGCCTCATCTGGCTCCGATTGGAGACCTGGGTTGTTTGATAGCGCCTCTTTGGGCTCCGATGAAGAAGCGGCCATGGAAGAAAAGGAGGGTCGAAAGCTATTCGATCTGAGGAGAGAGACAGAGTGGGGTGACGGTGGGGAGAGTGGAGAAGGGAATTTGGAGGAGAATCGGGGGAGAAAAGAGGAGCCGAAGCTGCGAAGGGGCGAGATTATGAAGGGAGTGGAGCAGGCCATGAGTAACTCAAAGGGTTGGGCTATTTAGTTATGGGCTTTATTTAGAAAATTATATTGAGTTTGGGATTTTGTCTACGCTGTTGTGTGACTCCCCATAGCCCCAGGATTATAAGTTGGATCCCAAGGGCCTATTAAAACAGGTGGAAACTTGGGGGACGAAAGAAGGTTTACACAAATGCTAAAAGGGATGTGTTTTAGTAGAAGAATGCATTTTAGTTTGGGGGTAATTGCTCGAAACTCTCTCAGTGTTTCATGTTTTATCAACCCCCGCCCCGTGAAAATTTTTTATCACTAATCTCAACCGACTCCGTTAGACAACCTTTGTGTAATGACTAGTTTACTCGTAAGTGAAATAAAATAATTTTAGTTTCTTTTCTTCTTCACTCACCACCGCCCTCACCCTTAATACCTACCCCTACTAAAGTCTCGAGTCCGTCGCCTGATCTGCGGCATCATCACCTTCGGCATTCCTGTACTGCATCACGAAAACCCCACTGGCCTGTACCACTCCACCACCATCCCCTCGTCGCCCCTTTTACTGTTGGCGCTGCTCGAATCACTCACCTTGTAACACCCCGTTCCCGGAATACGTACTTAGATACGTATTTTAATTTTTCAATTGTATTTCTCAATTTTCTCTCCGTATTTATCTTGTTTTGTGTTTATTTACGTTATTGTTTTGCATTGGATCCGAATTCGTAGGCTCGGAGTTAACCCTCGTCTGAACTAGAAACCTGATCTTAGTATATTGCTCGATTTGGTCTTTGCGGTAGACAAATTTGACCAGTTTCAGTTTCAAATATTGTTTTCCAATATGTTTAGATTTTTCAAGATTTTCTGAAATTTTTCGAATTATTCTGCAAAATCTTCAAAATCGGTGTCCACCGGTATCGCGGGTCGATTTCCGAATTTTAATTTACAAATGGAGTTGAATTCTGAAATTCGCTTTCACATTGTTTCTTAAAATCACATTTTCTACTTAGTGCATTTTTTAAATTTTTTGAATTTATCAAAACTCGATCGGATTTAGCGTCCATCGGTATCGTTGGTTGATTCCAGGATTTTTAATTTGAAAATAGTTTTTAATTTTTTTAAAAACTGATTTCATATTATTCCTCAGGATGATGATTTCTACCTCTAATTATTTTTGGGTTTTTTTTTTCTGAATTAGTCGATATTTTCTGATAATAAAATAATAAAATTATTATTGCTTTTTTTTCTTTCCTTCCTTTCTTTTCTTTCCTTTTCTTTTTCTCCCTTTTCCCCCAACCACCTGGGCCCATATGGGGGGGGGGGGCATCCCCATTAATCCCCCATCACTTCTCTCTCTCATTTTCCACTCTTTCTTTCTCTCATTTATTTCTCTCTCCCCCTCTCTCTCCCCCCCTCTCTCCTTCCCCAGGAACGAAACGCCGCCACCAGCGCCGGCGACCCCCAGCTCCTGCGACCCCGGGTTCCCTCTATCTTCTCTTTCTCTCCCTTTCTCTTCCTTTCTCTCTCTTTATCTTATCCCTTTCCCTCTCTTCTAGATCGGCCACCACCGCCGCCCAGGCCTGATCCGCCGCCGTTGACACCCCAGTGCCTCCCCTGACGCCGACGACCCCCCAATGCCTCCCTCTCCTCCTCCTCCTTCTTCCTTTTCTTCTTGTTTCTCTTTTCTTATCTTTCTTTCTTTCTTTCTTCCCTTCTCTGGTCAGTGGTCGCGGCAGGCAGCAACGCCGTCGCCGACTGCTTGGCCGGCTATTGTGTCGGTCGGCCCTCTTGGATCTCTCTCCCCCCTTTGATCTCTCTTCTTTCTCTCTCTTTTCCGTCTCTCTCTCTCTCTCTCTCTCTCTTCTCTCTCTTCCCTCACCCTCTCTTCCTCTCTGTTATGGATCACCGGTGGGTCCTCTCTCCCTTCTCTATCTCTCAATCACTCTCTCCTACACACACACACACACTCTCTTCTTTCTCTCTCTTAATCTCTCTCTATTTTTCTCTCTAGCTCTCTCTCATGGTGATGGTGGGTGGAGCCTATGCACATGTTCATGATCAATTAGGCGAGTGTTCTCGCCTTATTATTGGGTTTCCCCGCTTCGTTGGGTGAATTGTGATTTGGAAATTTATGTAAATTATCGTGTTAGGACTGTTTGTATTGGTGATTTGTGAGTTGTATTTGTATATGTGGACATGTGTTGTATTTGTGTTGTATCTGTACTGATGTGACGAATGCTTATTGTAACGCCCCGATTCCGGATACGGAGACGTCACTGCGACGTATATACGTAGGTCAGAAAATGCCCCCACGTATATACGCTAAGCATTTAGTACAATAAGGATCAGAGTACACGACAAAGCGTGATATACATACATATGCCAACTTAAAGTACAAGTACAAGTTATCACAAGATATGATAAAATATTACACATTACATGTATCTTTTATCACAACCAAGTCCAAAAGTAAAAGATACAATATGAACACAAAAATGCTCACGAGTAGGATGAAAATCCCGTGAGTCAAAGAGAGAGATCTGGCACAAGGACTGGAGCTAGTCTGCCTGCTTACTAAGAAAAGCTTGATCTTCTGTGGACGGTTCCACTTCGATCCAAGCTTCAGAACCTGAACATACAAATCCAAGGGAGTCAGGACCTCCCAACAATGAACAGACTACAGCCAAATGGCTAAGAGACATGAATAAGAAAGATAGAACAACATAATGAATATCAATTAGCAAGAAATGAAAGCATGAAGAGATAAAGTCAGAATACAATG
Organism: Agave tequilana; assembly: GCA_038442645.1. Taxonomy (NCBI): domain Eukaryota; kingdom Viridiplantae; phylum Streptophyta; class Magnoliopsida; order Asparagales; family Asparagaceae; genus Agave; species Agave tequilana. Next base: position 3,306 of record JAVJIF010009351.1, on the reverse strand, counting down.
AATTCACAGTTAGAGTCTATTATTATTATTACTTGTCTTACTGTGATATCTAGCTATGTGACCCAGCGTCCCAGGGCACATAGATCCATATCCTAATAAAGCAAGGTTGTTATTGGAAACCAGCGGGATTATCAACGAACTATGTTTACAGTGGGTCCCGTACATGCCCGGGACAACGGTCCAGGATTGTTCCGTTGCTTGGTGACGGAAACCAGCCGCTAGGCTAACAGGAGGGACTTATGTATGCCCTTTATCATGATTGTACCAGTAATGAGGAGCAAGCACTCCCCTCGGTCCCCTGGAGGCCCTCAGGTCAGACCGGAAATATAGTTGCACAACATACCTAATACCACTGTAAACATGAACACATATTGATATCCACATGTTTTCCCCCCGACCCAATGTAAGTTGGTCCATTTTATACAAAAGTCAAGTGTATCATACTTGGTGTTAAGAGATAGCATGATAAGTGGTGATATTCATTAATTAACAAGTTATGAAATGAGAATATACAATAACAAGCCATGAAGTAACAAGAGGTAACATCCATCAAGTAACAGGTCATGAAGTACCATTCATGAAGCATAAACAAGAATAATATATCCCACATGTATCAAGGGTATGATCCAAATTCAGAAAAGAAATCAACTATAATAAACAGCCTAAATTAGTCGACTAGGTGGAATGGTTAGTCGACTAATAGTGGTCTCTAGTCGACTAACAGTCTGGACTAGTCGACTAAAACTGGGTTCCAGAGAGTTGGAATTCTATTTCAGGAAAAGTTAGTCGACTAGGTGGAAAGAGTAGTCGACTAACGGTGAACTCAAGTCGACTAACAGATACGTAAGTCGACTAAATCTGTGATACAGAGAGTCGAGTTTCTGATTCAGGAAAAGTTAGTCGACTATGGTGGAAAGGGTAGTCGACTAACAATGATCTATAGTCGACTAATAGTTAAGGTAAGTCGACTAACAGTGATTTCCAGAGAGTTGGGGTTTATTTTCAGGAAAAGTTAGTCGACTAATAATCAAGATAAGTCGACTAAAACTGTGTTTCAGAACAGGGGTCGTTTCAAATAAGGATTTCAAGTCGACTAACTCCTAGGTCAAGTCGACTAATCGTGGTCTGAAAACAGGGTACAGAACAGAATTTGATGTTGAATTTGAAGGCCAAAGCATGATTTTGAAGGCACAAGTGTACATGAATTGTAAACACAAGTATACTAAAAAGTTTACAAGTCTTGGTGAGTAAAAATACTCACACGAATGGTTAATTGGAGCTATACGCGTTCGAAAGGAGCGTTGCCGACAAACTTGATCCTCGGCGATAATAGACACGATCCCAATCCAAAAGTTGTAGTTGCTTGAGATGGAGATGATGACTTTGTGGTGTTTTTGGAGTTGGGTTGAGGTGAAGGAGGGATTTTGTGAAGGCCAAATCTTTGTTGAAGTGAAGAAAAGAAATAAAAATGTAAAGGAAAAGTTTATATAAGATTTTGATTTTGTGAAGGAGGTGCAATTATGTAGAAGAGAGGGGGTTTTTGCAAATAGGAGAGGATGAGGTGTCCCTCTTTGGCCACTTGCCGCCATGGAAGAGAGAGAGAGAAAGAGGGGCATTAATGGTAGAAGTGTGTGGAGTTTGTTGGATTTTGGAAAAGGTTAGAATTTTGGAAAATTGGAAAATCTTGTGGCTTGTGGAGGAAGGAAGAGAAATAAAGAAAAAGGAAAAAGAAAAGAATTTAAAAAGGAGAAGATATTTTCTTTGGCTTGGAAAATGAAAATATTGAAAAGACAATTTCCCGGGTTTAGTCGAAGATGCGGAAAACATTTCGGAAAATACCGAAATCGTCCCGAAATCAAGTATCTTGGAACGACTCGTAAAATTTACCAAAAATCAATAATAATATTTTAAGACTCATGGTGAAATTCGTTTGGAGAAATAATTTATAGTTTTAAAAACTAAAAATCCGGAATCAGTTAGCTACCGACTCCGGTGGAATTTTCATAAAATCATAAAATTCCCAGAAAAAGTATTTAGGTAAGAAATACGATTCTAAGAAATAATGCCTAAAGGACTTTCTAGAATTTCCTAACTGTTTGTAAGATAAAATCTGGGAATCGATCAGCGACACTGGTCGACACCGTTTTGAAGATTTTCAATTAATTCAGGAAAATTTCAGAAAATTATATAAAATCTAAAATATTGGAAAATATATATTTGAAACTGAAATCGGTCAAATACAGGAAGTAAATCGAAAAAAATACGATCGAAAAACTGAATACGCAACTAAGTACGTATTCCAGGAACGGGGTATTACACTTATGTTAGTGTAGTTTAATAACATACATATACATTGCTTGTAATATGTTTTATTTTGCTTTATTATCATGCGTGGCCAACCCTTCGTGGTCGATGAGCCTCGAGCTCTCTACTCGGCCTCCGGCCCTATCAGCCTCCGGGCTCTACACTCAGCCTCCGGGCTTCACACACTCAACGGATAGTCTAGTAATCACCATGTTTATATGTGTGCTCGTGTGGTACTAACATTTGATGTCGGTACCCTTGTATAACCCACTTCCTAGGTGGGTTACCCAGTATGTTTTATCCCCTGTTTTTGTGGTAGTTACCGGAAGTGCACTTAGATCTTTTGGTCTTCTTACAACCCTTTAGGCGCACAGACAGTCAGGTTTTTCGGCCCCGCTTGGTAGGCGAGCCTAGCGCTCAGTACTTTACTGCTAACTCCGTCCGAGTGTAGTTACGCTGTGAGCGATAGTTGTACGTTATCATGGCTTCGCCGCTAGCGGTAACTACACGAGCATGATAGTGTTTAGCGTTGTGCGCTAACCTTACTCCAACCTTGCATAGCTCTGCTTGATTGTTCGCTTGTCTGCTTGCTGACTTTTATTTCTGCTTGCTCAGCCTCCAAATTTCACCACTTCACTGATAGTTTAGCTATTACCTGTTATATGTGTGCGTTCAATACTGATACTTCTGCAGCTACCTACTCTACCTTCGAGGCTATTAGCCCTTGGGCTCTCACCCACTTCCTCGAAGAGGGAGTGCGTTTAGACTGTCAGGTCTCTACGCCTGGTAGGTGGACCTAGCGCTCAGCGCTTTGATGCTAATTCTGTTCGAGTATAGTTACACCGTGCGCGATTTTACCACGGCGGTAGTTTAGCATCATACGCTCGCTCCATCGTGTACGTTTAGCCGCGCTGCGAGCCGTAACCACGCCGAGCGTGAGGCGTCTTGTACTGTGCGTTAGCTTCGCTTTAGTTTTGCTTAGCTCTACTTAAATGTTTGTTT